>QLTV01000613.1:4706352-4737235 GCA_003457575.1 Thermophis baileyi | reverse complement strand
CTCTTCTCTTCTCTTCTCTTCTCTTCTCTTCTCTTCTCTTCTCTTCTCTTCTCTTCTCTTCTCTTCTCTTCTCTCTATTCTCCTATTCTATTCTATTCTATTCTACTCTACTCTACTCTACTCTACTCTACTCTACTCTACTCTACTCTACTCTACTCTACTCTACTCTATTCTATTCTGTTAAAAAAAGAAACAGAAGGCTTTATTTTAGCGGCTCAAGAACAAGACTTGCCAACTAATTGCATGAAAATTCAGCATATAACAAACCACAGGAAATGTTGCCATCAGTGGCTACAGTTAAATTTCACAAACTAACCAATAGCAGTGTCATGACTGAGTTGCCAAAATTATTCATTGAAAAGTTTATTGGAAGTTGGATTTAAATGTTACAAAAATTTCTGGGAACATCAAGTAGAGATGGCTTTGGAAAATGAGGCGGGTTAAGATCTTATGAGACTTTAAAATCCAAACAGACAGGCACTTTGTTTATAACACGCCTGATATAACAGTCATTGAAAAGAAGAAAGTCTGGTTCATTCATGTTGCTATTCCATGTGATGCTAGGATTAATGGAAAACAACTGGAAAAAATTATGAAATCCTGGAACTTGCAGATCAAAGTTGGACACTTATGGAAAAAGAAATCCATCACTATATCAATGATTGGAACTCTTGGGGCAATATTTAGAAGCTGCATCTTGCTTGGAGCTGCCTATACCCTTAGGACTAACATAACAATTTGATTTTTGAATTATTAAGCTTCCACCAGCCTTAGATTGATAATCTAACTGCAGATTACTCAAAATAATGACAGTTTCAGTTACACTGTAATTAGTTAATCTGCTTAACATGGCGTGTGTGTGTGTGTGTGTGTGTGTGTAAACACTTCAAAGAGTCTTCTGCTTTGGCCAGGGAGTTGGACTAGAAGACCTCCAAGATCCCTTTCAGCCCTATGATTACATGGTCTGATATGGCTACTTAGACTAGTCTCGGAAGTGTTCCTGGCAACATTTTTGGAAGTGTTTTACCATTGCCTCTCTCCTAGGGCTGAGACTGAGTGACTGACCCAAGGTCACCCAGCTGGCTTTGTGCCTAAGGCGGGACTAGAATTTACAGTCTCCTAGTTTCTAGCCCTGTGCCTTAACCACGACATCAGACTTGCTCTCAGCAGGATTATCCGCTGTATACAGTATTTATTAATTTTCTTCTTTCGCATATTATAAACAATAATTCGATGATAATTTCTGGAAGGTTCTGGAGACCACTGTCAAAATTCTGGAATCTTAGTTTATGCTCCCTATTACCTTTTTCAAAAATATTGCGTCCAGTTTGAAATGCCTTAGTGGTCTTCTTGTAATGACTTTCAGTGCCATGTTGGTTTTGGGATAACGCCCCCCCCCAAAGATCTCATTTCAGTTATTAACTTTCTGCATCTCCAAACCTCTTCCATATCAACTGCTCACTGAAGTGGGGTGGGAAGACCTTAATGCAAAGTCCTATAAGACAGATTTGAATACTTAGGTCTACATTATTACTTAAAACAATATTGAATGGCAAGAGCCAGGGCCTGCATTTTCATCTGGCGTGGCTGTACTCTAGCTTATTATCCATTCATAGCCTCATATTTCCTTGAACCTAATGATTTCTTATCAAGCAGCTGAAAAGATTCAGACGATGTGATAATAGGTGTCCTTGTAAGAATAACTTCAGTGGCCACTGGAAATTCAAGATTACCATTGAACCCGTGTCAGGCAGTGGCATTTTGGCAGTATGCGATAATGCAATCTCACTTGATGCAATTTTTACTGATACATCCAAAAGGGCAAAGGAACTTTAAAAAATAAATAAATCTATAGCTATTTGACTCAGTTCTTACTACTTTTCCATTAATACGAGCTGGACAACATAGTAACCATCGTTCATATCCAAAGGAGACGTTTTATTTTGGTGGTGTGGAATATATATTTATTTAGGAAATACACACATAGTCATACACAGTGTGTGTGTGTGTGTGTGTGTGTGTGTGTGTGTGTGTGTGTGTGTGTGTGTGTAGTGGCACAAGGCAGAATCCCTCCCCTCCCAGCACTGCAATTACCTGGAAACCTTATAACAAGATTCTCTCTTTTCTATCTCTATTTCTACAATCTAATCGTTTAATTGGCGGTTAGTAAAGTCTGAAGTGAAAATAATAGTCTTTTAAATACCTGGAAATGAAAAGCAAATTAAGTTAGCACAGTGTAAGAGCCAAGTAATGATATCATGTCAGTTCTGCTTTATACATTTTAATCTTTAAAGTGTGTGTGTGTGTGTGTGTGTACAGAAAAAGGATATGTCAGTGAGGAAACTGTCGACTTCAAGTGATTCTGATTCTCCACCCTGGCAAAAGGGGATTATTACTAGGAACAGCAGCGTTTTTTACTTGGAATGTACCTCAAATGCCACCACTAATGTGCTAGTTAGTGTGGATTTAAAGATTTCCCTTTTGCCCGTCACTCTCAAATGTGAACAACCCAGGATGAAAATTTGCCGGCCTGGGAAATGGTTCTGTTTAAAAAGCCAATTTTAGCTCCCATGGTTTATATGAGGAAGCACAAAGAGACACCGGCAAAATAAAATAAGAGGAAAACATGGGAATTGCTACATTGGATCATTCTGTTCAGAGAGATTCTTCAGGCGCTTGCCCAGAAGATGATATAGTGCTGATGACAAAATTACTGGCTTATGATAGCAAGGCTGTGGTCATCTGCAAGATTCAATTTCTGACATAGATATTTATAGTCCTGCTGCCACAGACAAATATCCTGGACTCTTCTTATGTCAGAGAAAAATGATCAGGGACTGAATGTGCAAGCTCTTGCACATGCTACTTTATATAAAAGATGAGTGATGATCAGTAACATCTTGCACAAATTCAAAGATGGGTGCTCAGAAGTTGTAAAAAGCAACGGTATATTTAACTCTCTTTAACTTAAAGTGAAGGAAGCTTCCTTTATAAGTCACCTTCACTATAAAGGTGGAATTGTCAAAAGCTTTAAACACCTTTGTTTGTGATTGATATGGTGTTTGCTACAGTTGAACAGATTCTCTGTTGGTCTTTTCGCTTCTGTCCTTTACACAGATCTCCAAATTTGTGCATAATGATTTGCATTCAAAAGAATCCTCTGAGCTTTATATACAAATGTTCATTAATTCAATTCCTGGAACATTCTTCCCCACTGGGTAGTGAATTTGCGGGGGGGGGGGGAGAATCCTGAAAAGTAGAAGAGAAGAAATATTTGTCTGCTTCATTAGAAATAAAGTTTTCACAGGAAAAATGAGTTTCACATTATCAAAGGGAGCGCAGTCAATTGCGTCAGGCAAATCGGTGGAAAAGACCATGAAAACAAAGATAAACCTTTCAGGTCTTTAACCAACGTCTTAACACTCTAGATTATTTTTTGGAATTTTCTGATATCCCTATTACAGACTTGATTTCTGTCTTTCTTTATTACAGTGCTTATTCTGTCATTATTTTATGATGATATTTATAAAAATAATAAACCATAATCAACATAAAAATCATAAAACCATTCAGCCATCAAACCCACAGCAAGGACATTCATATTAAAAGCAAATGAAAAGGAATCTCAACATGAGCCCCCCAAATTCCAAGGAACAGCAACAACCAAAGGAACAAGCCCTCAATCCCAGAGTCACAGAACAACAGGATAGTTTCAACTGCCCTTCTTAAGGACTATTCATTTGGGCAGCCTGAAGCACTGGGGACAGACTGTTCTGTAAGGATGGGGCAGCAGCCTAGAAGATCTGCCACATACTTTTTGGAGGGAGAAGATCCAAAGCATCACTGACTTGACAGAAAGCATGGGATAAATTCCCTTCAGAGAAGACAGCCCTGTAGGGCTTGATAGATCAGATCCAGCAACCTGCCCTACCTAGTGCCCTTCAAATGCTGTAGGACAGGGGTCTGCAACCTGTGGCTCCGGAGCCGCATGCGGCTCTTTGGGCCCTCTGCTGTGGCTCCCTGTCGGGTGATCCCATTACTGACGGCCCCGCCCCTCACCCTCCCCTCCCAGTCACTCTTTGCCACTCCTGAGAAGGTAAGGGCAATGGTGGGGGATGGAGAAGCGACTGGGGCTGATTCTCTGGTGCCTCATTCTTGCTGGAGCTTCTTCCAGCCCTTGTTAGTGCTGGGCGTGCCTCAGTCGCTTGGGGAGATGCGCAACCTGCTCTCTGCCCTGAGACACTGGTCCGACCCAGCCGCAACTAATGCCAGCCTCATTATTGCAAGGGCTGGCGTGGTGGGAATGGGATCCAGGAGGAGGGGACGACAGAAAGGGGGACGGGCCCGCAGTGCCCAGCTGCGGCTTTAAAATGTACACGGGAAACTTTCGCCGCCCGGAGGACACTTTTCAATTAAAGCTGTGTGTGTGTGTGTGTGTGTCTGTGTGTGTGTGTGTATCTCTGTATCTCTCTCTGTCTCTGTGTCTCTTATCTCTCAGAAACCTGGCGAGCTCTCCTTGGGGCTCTTTGCTACTCCTTTTCTTTCTTCTTGGCACCTTTTTGGAAATCCGGGCTAGCTGAGGAACGGGCGCAAGCCACGGTAGAGGCTTCCCTTCGGGCGACCCTCCTCCTCCTCCTCCTCCTTCTCCTCTCATGATCCCCTGGCCGGCTGTGGTGGGGCCAGGAAGTTGTGCACAAGCAGGGAGACCCTCCTCAAGTGAGCGGCCGGCTGCCCTGTGTGCGCCTTTTCTGTGCTTTCACCGAGCCCGGCCACTCACTTGAGGAGGGTCTTCCTGCTCGTACGCACCCTCCCTGCTGTGCCACAGCAAGAGGAGAAGGAGCAGGAGGAGGAGGAGGGTCGCCGGAGCCTTAGTGCAGGAGCAAAGTGGCCCTGTACTTGCCTTCATGCCACATTTGTGCTCAAGGCAGCCTTTGCCTCCTGCTGCTTGGGGCTGGAGCTCACACCCACCACGCTCGGGCGAGGAGCTGCTGGAGGGGTGAGGGGACATGGCAAGGCGATGGCCGGAGCCTTAGTGCATGAGCGAAGCAGCCCTATATTTGCCTTTGGGCCACATTTGGCTCAAGGCAGCCCTCTCCTCCCGCTGCTTTGGGCTCGGAGCTGTAAGCTGCATCCTGTTGCTAGGGGTGAGTGGGACAGGGTCGCATTATGGCTCCATGTTGTAATGGACTCCAGGAATTAGGAGGAGGAGACCCCATCTCCCCCATTGTGAAGCGCGCTAAAGTTCACTGTGCTGCGCAAGGCACCGTGAGATAAAATTTCAAATCTAGAATTTTTGTGTAATGATGTATCCTCTCCTCTCCTCTCCTCTCCCCTCCCCTCTCCTCCCCTCCTCTGAAAATTTAAGCAAATTTTTATTTTCAGATAAAGTTTCCAAAATGTGATGTTCAAAGTTCATCACTTCCAGTCTTTGACTGATGCTTCACATTACACCTATTTATGAACCAGGTTATTAAATGCTTTGCTGCAAAAAACTTATTCCATGGCTCATTCAAACTGCTTGTGTCTCTTATAACATCCGTGCTTTTTATTTTATTAATAGCATTAACACATTTCAGTATCTTATATTTGAGCTTGTCCCCATTGTTATATGGAACCATTCTCTTTGCAGAGATAACTGGCAGCTTATAGCATTTTTTGCAGATCTACAGTCCAGGTTTCCTCACCCCCTGATTGGGAACTGAAAAATCCAGATGCAAGGCATTATAAATTCTCTTTCAATGGGAGATGTCAACATTAGCCATTTTATCTCTTGGTGTCCTTTAGATATTTTGGAGCATAATATGGAGTCCATGTTGACTGGAAGTTATCACATTTGCAATCCCAAAACTTTCAAGTGCAACACATGGGGCAAAGCAAATGTTTTAACTTGCCACCACCATTCAACATATGAATAAGATCTGACGTTACCTCTCTAACCATTGATGCATCAGAGGTCCTTATGATACATTCTCCCTCATGGTGGATATATCATCCAGGCATGGGTTAATTCCGTCTGCTCTCTGATCAGGTAAGACCAATGCCCTTTCTCATAAATAAGCTCTGCGGTTTTAATGCTTTTTTTTTTTTAATCCAAGTATTTCATTCTGGATCATTTCATTATGTTTGCCAACACTCTGAAACATATTGCACTAGATACGCAGTCATTAAACATCCGTGTATAGTGCTTTAAAAACTCTGAAATTTTACTTTACGACCTGGAAATGTATAACCTTTAGAAAACTGGATACTTCATATTGGCACTTCACTTTGACATTTTTTCACCAAACAGAACCATTGAAATTCACAAAGAATGCAGTAATACTTTCAGAAGCTAGACATACAAGGCCACAGCATTAGGCTTGCTGCACATACAAAATGGAAATGGCAACATCTTCTTTTGCAAAGAACATGAGTGACATGAATTAAGGCCCTTTGGCTTTGTAATACCATTTGCTTTACATTAAAATAACATCATAAAACGATGAAAAGTGAGAGAAAGGAATGGCTGAAAGCACTGTAGGAAGAAATGGACTCCTGTTGGTGACAGCAAAAAAAGAAAGATAAAGAATCTGAGGCCATATATTTAGTCTAGATTTTAAGACTACAACAGAAGAGATAAAATTCAGAGATGGAGTCATTGGCTATGGAAAAACAACACAAGATCCATAGGAAAACAATAAAAAAAACTATGGAAAAACTGAAACCTTCAAAATTGTAGTGAGTGAGAAAAGCTGGGACACCAGAAGTGGATATTGGTAAATGTTCACAATAACAATATGCACATCTCACTGCAAGAAATGATTTTCTAAGGTTCAATCTTGCACAGTAAGCTCCTATAAACAGATGGACTCAAAAGTGTGTAAAAATACACTACAGAGGATGCTCCTTCTTGCTCCCCACTCAACATGCTTTAGAAAACATGAAGATGGCATCTATCTACACATTTAGACATCTGGGAAGAAACTGTGCTATCCCCGTGCAACTATTACCCGAATGGTGGCAACTCTGGAAGTTTTGATAAAATGAAGAATTAAAAATTCTCTTTAAAATTCATTCAGGAGGACAACAGATCTTCAACTATTAATAGAGAAGTAATATGGCTTAAATTCAGTTTCAAAAACTGCATACCACACAGTTAGATTCTTACCCTTACTGAGATTTTTAACTTATACCCCAAAGGATGCTTACTACTCTTCTGTGTTTTTTCTAAGTCAACAGGATATGGAAAAGAGATTATATAAAGGGGTTGAAATTCTTTTTGCTGTCTCTAATTGCAAAAAAATGGGGCCAAATTTGCTGTGGCAAATGAAGCTGGCAACCACCCCCACCAACTTGGAATGTTGTTGATTTCTTAATTTTAAGCCTGCATCTTCCTAGTCACGTGACCCACAGCAGGGATGCTGTTAAGGGAATGAAAAATATTCCACAAAGCATGTAGTCCTCCCTACCTTATTTATGAAGTCATGTATTTTGAACTGCATTGTTATACTTTTTAATTAGTCATTTAAAAATTAATAAAGTTTAAGCTATTCTACTGAAGTCATTATATTTTTAGCTCCATAATGAGACATTCGTAGGCAACGTTTATTTTCAGTTCAAGGGGCTTATTGTTTGATAAGTAGTTACAGGATTGCATCCAACCACAAGGATGATACATTGAATAGAGAGACAGTCTTTAAATTATATTTTTCTAGCTGATGAACACAAATATGCCAAAATTGCACTATAATGTGTCCATATGATAGGTTAAGTAGAGGCATATTTCTTCACTTATAAAAGGATATTAGGCAAAAACTGCAGGTTTGTTACTGATGTCTTGGAAGAGATACAGTAAATGAACTACTGTATATCCAACTATTGACTTTTTAAATTACTGTGTCACTAGAAGATGCCTGAATAGCGTAAAGTCTATATACTTATTCCATCAAATGTATTCTGAATAGAGAACTGCCAGTTGACATAAAATCATACACATTTTTCCGCTAACGTGATAGCAAAATATAAAAAATATCCTGGTTGAACACGTCACATAGATATCTCATATTCTCTAAACAACTAGGATCTGTAAATACTGGAAATATCATCCAATATACATTGGATTCATTTATATGTGTCTTTTTATCACTGTCAGCTGCAGCATGAATAAAAGAATAAAAGAATAACTAAGACAAATATTCTATGTATACGACACCACCTTATCCCCTTTCACTGCTTGTCGGCAGTCCCAAGAAGGTTCCACACCCATTTGCACTATTCAGGTGATCCTGAGGGCACAGATAAATCTCCAAGTGGACTTAACGACTCTTACAGAGAATGCTAACAAGATGACTTCAAGGAATATAACTCCTTCCATTCTCTACCATTCAGTCAGAACTGAAGAACTTTTTAGATGAGAAGCAAAATGTCTTCAAGGAAAAACGAAGTCCAGTTGCCTTTTGAAAAAGCACCTTTGGGACAACCATGACCTGGATGACTGAGAATCTATATAGCGATTAAGAAAAATATAATTCCAGATAAACTAACATAATTTAAACCTTAGCCTCTTTTGGGGGGGGGAATCCTTTTGAACCTTACATTTATAACAACAAATAACTAAGAATTGCAGCTATAAAAATGAAGGGAAAACTGGCTGCATTTTGAGTTTATTGAAAATCTCTGAACAAGATTGACTAGAGCTTAGATTTTGAGGCTTTGGAAAATCATATTCTCATTGTATTATAATCAGAGGCCCTTTAAGTTCATGCTGCAGTTTCTAATTTCTAAGGCAATGGATGGCATTTAGGGTTATTGCACAGTGGGGAGTATGCAATTTGTAGATTTTAAAAGAATAGAGGGCTGCATTCACCATGCAGTTCAGTTATGGAAACCGTTTGTACCATGAATCTGCTGAATTCTATTCCTTTAAGATCCATAATCAACGGTGGTTCCAAAAGGAAAAATTGATACTTATAGCAGTCCTTTTTACTTGCTCATGATGATGGCGAACTATTGCTAAATCAATCTGGAGCCTGGGGAAAGGAAGAACTAACATCTACCACTCAATCCATAGACATGGGGCATTTGCTTAGGGAATACATGCACAAAATCCTTGTCACTTATTCATCTTGATTGTCAGGTAGCACAACTAAATACGTACATTGCTTTAATTGGAAAACTTACTACTAAAATACTAACATGCCCTAGTAACAAGCTGTGGAACATGCTATTCATGTCATTGCATGAAAAAAATTCTGTCATATATGTTCTATTTTGTAATTTGTATCAAACCCAATAGTCTGTTCTGAAATGTAATGGATTAAATCAGGGGTGAAATGCTCCCAGTTCGCTCTTACCTGTCGGTCGCCGTAGAGCTGGTCGCCAAGGTAGCGTGAGGCGCTGCCCACCCGCCCGGACGCCGCCCGGACACCGCCATTTGGGTTCTTTTACCCTCTGCGCATGCGCAAAGCGTTCTGTGCATTCGCAGAGGGTAAAAGAACCCAAATGGCGGCATCCGGGTGGCGTCCGGGCGGGTGGGTGGCGCCTCGCACTACCTTGGTGACCGGCTCTACAGCGACCGACAGGTAAGAGCGAACCGGGAGCATTTCACCCCTGGATTAAATATAAATGCTGTATATTTGGTCCTTTAAATTCAGAATTCCTATTAATTCACAGTGACTTCTAACATAAAAAGTCAGCCAATGAATTATCACTGGAAGTTTTTAAGAAGAGATTGGACAACTATTTGTCTGAAATGGTATAGGGTTTCCTGCCTGAGCAAGGGATTGGATTAGAAGACCTCCAAGGTCCCTTCCAATTCTGTTATTCTCTATTCTGTTATGCCATGGTTTCCTTGTCAATTGTCTATATTTTGTTGCATAAAAAGGGGGCTGGAATTTTTTAAACCATTGTGTTAGTAAACAATTATGTTGAGAGACAACTAGCAGCTTGTATTAACTGATGGACTGTGGTTTTGCCTAGGCAATCTGGCCTCTCAACTCATTGGACTTCCAAACACAGTATGAATATCAAGCTCAGCCACAAATGAATTTTTCTACATCATACAAGAAAAGGTCTTGAAGAACCAGTTGTTTGGTTGCACAAAACTACTTTAATAAATGATGAGTTTGCCTGGAGTAAATATTTCTCCAAATATGATCTTGGGTAGACAAATAGTTTTTACAGAAGACTCATTTTTGCAGAAATCATATCTACCATATCTACTATATGTATCATTTGTATCTATAATTTACAGATAAATATGTGTGTGTATGTGTGTATTTATCTTGTTTTCTGTGTTTAAATAAATGTTTCTTTTTAAAATATAAACTGCTATATTTTTAAGCATAATAAATATGCTCCGACATAGGATTCAAAAAGCTATATAACTTCTATCATTTTTAGCTCGGTAAAACCATCTATTTTAGAGACATCCAGGTAATAGGGTCAAAATGATTCATATGATTTCTGCGGGTAGCTAGTGTAAATTCAAAATGGAAGAAGAAAACAATCTAGTTCACAATCAGAACAAGCATTGGTATATAATTAGATACACAATCTGTATACTTGTATTTGATTCCTTCCTTCCTTCCTTCCTTCCTTCCTTCCTTCCTTCCTTCCTTTTCCCTTCCCTTCCTTCCCTTCCTTCCCCAGCTCACTTCCCATCGATCCATCCCCTCCCTCCCTCCCTCCCAACAGAACCTTAGCACAAGTGAATAATACCCCACCATTGAATTACATTTACAGCTAGTACTCAGCCCAGGCAAAGACTGATCTCTTGGTTGGGCCTGTGTTCCAGGCACCTCTTTGTCCCAAACCCAGGAACGGAAGTGAACCACCTGCTGCTTTTGTCATCTGAATTGTTTTCTCTTTACACATTTTCACTCCATAGAAGCAAATTGGAAATACTGTGCTTTTAGCTGAGGTGTGAATTTGAAGGAAGTAACACAAAGGCCATTCTGCAATAGTGTCTGTGAAATGTTGCTTAATAATAGAAAAATCTGCTCTGAGAGAAAGGATTTGAAAAAAAGAGCATTTGAGAGAAATCAAACCTAGAACTGTCTCTTAGCACTTTAAAAAATCCCTTTATTTTCTGGTATTATTTTTAATGATCTATCTATCTATCTATCTATCTATCTATCTATCTATCTATCTATCTATCTATCTATCTATCTATCTATCTATCTATCTATCTATCTATCTATCTAATCTTGTTCTAGTTCAATTTTCCATCCCATGGAGAAATAGCACAAATGATATGAAGTGTATAATCACACAAATGTGCATTTGTGAGATCCTCATGACATCCTCATCAGATACCTAGGACTGAATAATGCTACATTTAGAGAGATTGGTGTGCTGAAACTTCTCCAAACAGTTTTATTGTTTCTCTAGATGGAAATCTTCTTATGGAATAATAATTCATAAATTCTTTATATGCGCTGAGAAAATACAAATTGTTACCCAAAAAAAGAGCAGTTGGTTCTGATTCAGAGAGCTTCCTGGACTCCTCTCAAAAATATTTCTATGTTAACCAGGCCTGGAATATGGAAGTTACATTGATGAAACCATATGGAGTATGTAGAAATTATTCTGTTTTCCCGAAGCTAAAGAGCTTCCTCTTCTTTAGAAAAAAGTGTCTTTCAAAATTCCTTTCAAAAGATATTGAATTGTGGGTTTCTATACTTTCAACTGCTTATTCTTGTTTTTAATTTTTGCTTTATGATTGTAATTGTTATTTATGACAATATTGAAATTGTATGTGACAGATGTAATGATTTTTCACTGTTGTTCTATCTGTGCTGGGCTTTGACTTAGGAAATATAAATTTGAGAAATAGATTAATTAAAGAAAAAGCTGGCATTTTCCAATTAGCATATTCTTTTGTTTGTTGAAAGATTTTAAACCTATAATTAGGAGGGGTCATTTTATTTTATGCTAACATTGACAAAAATATACAGGAAAAAGAAAACAAACTAAAACTGTGGGCGTTTCCTAACACTGATACACCAATTTTTATCAGCAAGCTATTGCACTTAGTACAAATGAATCTTTAAATACAGCACGACAGGGTTTCCTATTTCTAGCCTTGCTGTCAGGTCAGATCAGCTACATCACTAGTTTCAGCAGCAGCTAGGGAATCAGGTATAACTTTGGGTTTTTTTCCCCCCATTTCATACAAAAGTGGTTTTTACATTCAATGTATACAACTGTTGTGTCTTTTCAGCTCCCTATTTCTATCAATCTTTCTTGCCTTCCCATCCCCATCCCATTACAGGTAGTCCTTGACTTACAACCATTTGTTTAGCAATTGTTCCAAGTTACAATGCCACTGGGGGGGAAAAGTGACTTACAATCGGTCCTTGCACTTACAACCACCGTAGTGTTCTGACCCAGCTCCCCAAACACGACAAACCCTCTGTAGTTGAAGCAATGATTCCTTTATTAGGAGCACCAGCAGCCCTGGGAAAAAGTTTTTCTTTCACCGCAGGCTAACAAGTCTATCCGGCATGGAGAGGAATAGTTGTCTTCCACATCTATTCATCTCCGCCCCCTGCCTTTTATCCCCAGAGCTAAGGTGGGGCTTCGCTAGCAGTGGTGGCTCTTTCTTCCCAAGGATCGGCCCACGGATTTCCACTGCTCTCCTCTTCTCTGCCTTCTGCGCAGCCACACATCAGGCACTGGATCCAGCTGTTCCTCCTCTTCTTTATCAACCACTTCCAGACCAGGGGGCTGTTCCCAGGCTCTGCCCCCCCTCTCTCTCTGCCAGCTCCATTCCCTCTTCCCCCTCAGAGCTCTCAGGTTGCCTTGATGCTGACCCTGACTCCCACGCCTCCTCCTCTGATTTGGCTGCTGGAGGGGCTGGCGGCCGACAGGCCACAACACGTAGCACCTCCACGGTCACATGACCATAATTTGCTTGCTTGGCAACTGGCATGTATTTACAACAGTTGCTTTGTCCCGGGGTCATGTGATCATTATTTTTAACCTTCCCAGTTGGCTTCTGCCAAACAAAATCAAGGGGGGAAGCCAGATTTGCTTAATGGCTGCATGAATCACTTAAGGGCTACAGTGATTCACTTAACAATCACGGCAAACAAAAGGTAAACTCATTTCTAGGATCCAGATTATGGTTTCCCTTAATGAAGGAACAGGACTGTGAATAGATCCCTATCCATACTCCATCCTTCTTTGTAATTGTGACCAAGTAAAGATTCAGACATACACATGGATGGGTATAATTGTGATACCTCATCTTTCTTTTGTCATTTGGGTTAATGAAGGTGTCAAGCTTGCTGATAACACCTTTGACATATTTATGTAATAAGAGAAAAATTAAATGTTTACACGTTTAACAAGTGTGTGAATGAATATTGAAGAACTGATGACAAAGGTGATAGACATAACCTGGATGAGACTTTGCTAAAGAAGAGAGGGTTATCCAATTGTGCCCTTGCCTTTTCTAGATGTGTTACATGGATTAAAGTGAAATATTTTTCCACTGCTTTGGTACTAAGTGAAGTGGAGTTAAAAGTTAATTCAGACAGTATCTTTTTCCTGCACAAGATTTGTAACCAAATGCTAAAATAAATATCTTCTTTATAAGTCTGAAATCCCGTTGTTAAAGAAAAAAAGGGAAGAATTGTCATAATTATAACAATAATTACAACCCCCACTGAGGCACTACCTTGACATTTGTTGAAAGGATTGTGTGCTCTGAGGAAGATGAGAGCTATATCAGAGGTTCCTCTGTCAACAGTACTGAAAAAATCAGGCCGTGGCTATGAAATATTGAAATCATCTGTCAAGCTCTCCCACCTCCTTTACATTTACGATCTGAACCTATATGGCAAAACACCATATAGATTTTTTGAAAAGGAATTGCTGCTCAACATTGTACGCATAAAACAACCAAAAAATTGCAATAGAGTTTGGAATGGACAAATACGCCACTTTCACCACCAACAGGAAAAAAAATAGTGAAAACTGAAGGACTCAAGATGCCATGTTGAAATAACATCAAGAGTCTAGATGAAGATGATCATTGCAAAGATGATGTTGTCCTTCAGGTTGACAACATCAAGCACATTGAAGTCAAGGAAAGAATTAGAAATGAATACATCAAGCGAGTGAAGATCTTAAAGTCCAAACTTGGGGTGGAAATACCATCAAGGCAATTAATACCGCTACCTGGGCAATTCTGGTCATTAGATATGAGCCGAGGTGGCGCAGAGGTTAGAGTGCAGCACTGCAGGCTACTTCAGCTGACTGCTAGCTGCAGTTCGGCGGTTCAAATCTCACCGGCTCAAGGTTGACTCAGCCTTCCATCCTTCTGAAGTGGGTAAAATGAGGACCCAGATTGTTGGGGGCAATATGCTAACTCTGTAAACCACTTAGAGAGGGCTGTAAAGCACTATGAAGCGGTATATAAGTCTAAGTGCTATTGCTATTGCTATATGAGTGGAATTATGGATTGGATTTAGGCTGAAGTATACGCCCCGGATAGGTGGATTAGAAAAATAATAAAAATGAAAGATGTCTTTCATCCATGCAGCAATGTTGATGGACTCTGTTAAAAAGAGGCGCAGAAGGGCATAAAATATTGTGAGTATACTAGAGAGTTGAAGGGGTGGGGGAGGCCATTGGAAGAATACCTGAAAGACAGTGAAGAAGATGCATTGAATCTAATACATCATGAAGTTTTTTTGAATCCCAAAGAGACCAAATAACAAAGACCTATAACAAAGACCAAATAAAGAATACAGAAGAAGCATGGCAAGGAAAAGTATTACATGGCCAGTACATAAAAAACTAAAAGGAAAAGAAATTAACAA
This sequence comes from Thermophis baileyi, assembly GCA_003457575.1. Lineage (NCBI taxonomy): Eukaryota > Metazoa > Chordata > Lepidosauria > Squamata > Dipsadidae > Thermophis > Thermophis baileyi. Next base: position 4,722,425 of record QLTV01000613.1, on the reverse strand, counting down.
TGAGTAATGGCTAAAGCAGAAAAATGGAAGAAAGAGCCAGCGGGTCTAAATATGGCTGCACAAGATCAAGCCTCAAGAACAAATGCATGCAAAGCCATAGTTGAGAAGACAACAACAGAAAGCAAATGCCGCCTCTGCGAAGAAGCTGAAAAAACAGTGCACCCCCTAATCAGTTGCTGCAAGAAAATTTCAAAGACTGATTACAGACAACAGCATGACAACATAGCAACGATGGTGCAATGGAATCTCGGCAAGAAGTAAGCAAGAACTGATGGGACCACAAAATAGACAAAATAGCCTATTCCACATAGTAGAATATGAAGAGGCTATGATGCTTCTGGGACTTTAGAATTCAAACAAATGTTAGAATTTAAGCACATGCTACCTAACAACCCTGACGTAACCACTGCCAATAAGAAAGACAAAAAAAATGTCTGGATAGTGGTTATTGTAATGATTGGCAACAGCAGAACAGAAGAGGGAGAACTGGAAAAAGTCACAAAAATGCAAAGACCTACAAATGACTGCTGCAAAAAATGAAAGGCGAAGATAGTATCAATAGTACCATCATAAGTGCCTAGGATGCAATTCCAAAACACTATTGGCATTAGCAAAATCACTTTCACTCAACTGCAAAAGGCAGCGTTATGAGCACCTTATATTCTGTGATCATACCTTTAATATTTTTAAACAGTGACATATGCCTATTCCACGTTCTTGGGAAGGACTCAATAGGTGGACAAAAATGCCAAATCTAATCTAATGATCTGGCTGACTGTGTGACCAATCACAATAATAATATTGCTGGGAGACCAAAATGGTCAAGGGGCAGAAGACCATTGATGGTTGGAAGAAATTCTGAAAGTTTGCTGTTTTTATGGCATTTGAAAAAGTCTACTGCATTTGAGGGTGACATTACACCTGAAAAAAACCTATCTAGGTGGCTTCTGCTGTAAAATAACAGGAAATCATGCCATTTAGGGAAGGGGGAATACAAAAAATATTCTTTTTGGATTCTATCATTCCTATAATATAACTATAATTATAATTCAGAATATAGCTGGAAGGGACCTTGGAGGTCCTCTAGTCCAACCCCTTGCTCAAGGAGGAGACCCTGTATTATTATTATTATTATTTATTAAATTTGTATGCCGCCCAACTCCCAAGGGACTCTGGGCGGCTGTATACTATATACTAAGGCTAAAAAATTTATATTGTACATAAAACTGTAATTGTTGACAATTAATGGTTGCCCCAGCAGTGCTAGTCAAGCAAATAACCACAAAGGAGTTATTACAGGTGTTAATGAAACTTCAAACATATAATTCCTAATTTTATCCTAGCAGGTAATTCTCCATAATAATAATAATAATTTTTTTAAAGTCAAAACAGGTCAGGTTATACTTCAAGGAAAACAAAACAATATTTGTCTAACAAAAAAGAGGTACTACATTATATAGTACTGTATAGGTATTTTAGAGTTCATAATCATTTTCAAGTCCATGATCTGATTGCATCACATAAATTTCTGTTTGCTGTCATTACTTAAGAAAAGAGTCATCCTTTATTTGGTTCAGATTCAATGGGTTAATTCTTCAGATTTTTCAGTTTTCATTTTACTTGCATAATAGGTTCTTCTGAATCAACCTTCTGCATTCTCAAATTTACCAGTGTTTTAAAACCCAGTTTTGATTCCTGTTGTTTGATTCCTATCATTCAGACTTGCCATGTATTCTGTATAAACAAATACAGAGGCAATATGCATTCTTGTCTTATTCCTTTCCCTATTCTGAACTATTCTATTTCTCCAAATTCAGTTCTTAAAGCAGCTTCTTGCTCATTGTAAAAATTCTTCTAAATACAGCAATCAGCGATTATGGCTTACACTACCCTTAATAGATTCCACATTCTTGCATGATCTAAGTATTAAAGGCCTGGCTGTGGTCAATAAAGCAAAGGTAAATTCCTTGTATTGTTTTGCTCTTTCCATTATCTATTTTATCTTAACAATTTGGTCTCATGTCCCTCTGTTTTATCTGAACCCTGATTGTTTAGATTTTTTTTCTCTTCATGCTTTGCTAAGTGCTTTGTAAAATATTATTATAATATATACAAGTTTTCCAATACCTTGGGCAGCCCTGAGCCATATTTCTTGACATAGAGCTTACTGCAGTGGTGAAATCCAATTTTTTTACTACCGGTTCTGTGGGCGTGGCTTGGTGGGCGTGGTGTGGCTTGGTGGGCGTGGCAGGGGAAGGATACTGCAAAATCTCCATTCCCACTCCACTCCAGGGGAAGGATACTGCAAAATCCCCATTCCCTCCCCACTCCTGGGGCCAGCCAGAGGTGGTATTTGCTGGTTCTCCGAACTACTCAAAATTTCCGCTACCGGTTCTCCAAACTACTCAAAATTTCCGCTACCGGTTCTCTAGAACCTATCAGAACCTGGGTTACTGCCTCGTATGTTCACCTTGATACATTTAAGGTTACAGTTAAGATTATAGTTCAGTCTCCCTTATTGTACATTGCAATCTGGAATAAAAGCAAACCCTTTCTAAGTGAACAACATAAAAACCAAGTGGGCAATTGTCAAAAGGTCAGGGATAAAAAAAACCTTGATATTTCACACAATGAGGTGTCAATAACTCTTGCTCATTTGGTACAAAACAGCTAGGTATCTATCGATAGATCTTTGTATACATGGTGCATACGTCTATGTGGATACTGAAAAATCAGAATATACTTGGCATAAAACAAGTACAAATAAAAGTAGCCTTAAAAAAAAAACCTGTCCGGGGAGAATCTAAAGCTATCATCTGGCAAAAAGCCAACACTCAATTTAGTCTCTAGGACAGGAAAACTGGATTCTAAGTGCAAGTTCTATTTCTGGTATTGTTCCTTTAGTGGTTTGAAACTGTGAGAATTCTGTAAAGTTCTCCCTCTCTAAAAGACCTATGGGTCTTTATGACAGGCAATCTAATATAAAGTTCAGCCTTGAAAAGACTAAAAGAACATGAAGACTTCCACAAGAACCGAAGAGTTCACCATTGGAAATGTATTTTCTTTTTAGGAATCTGATTTTACTTCATCCCAATATTTGGTCAATTACAAATACAAGCACATTGTTGGTTGACATAAGCTATTTGTTTGTCTTCTCATTTCTCTAAAGTTCTCTGAGAAGATTGCAAAACTGCCTAAAATATTAAAGATTTTTAAATATACAATATATACATCAAAAAAGAAAACCATAAAAACAACACAGCACAATTAATAAATGCTAGCATAGGATAGAATATACACCATTCTAGTGTAAACAGGGTATTTCAATTTAAAATTAACCTCAAAACTGAAACAGAAACAGAAATCCTGCTAAATGGGTTGTCTACCGGCAACTTTATGGGCAAAGATGCCTTTTCCCCTGTAGGAGCCTACAACCTTCACTTCACTTCAAAGGATGGAGATCCCAAAGGATGACTGAAAAGCTGACCCAAGGAAAGGGATGATCTTTGAAATCAGCTATTCAGGTCTTTAAAAATTAGTACTAAAATGCTGAATTAAGCACTGGCTTCGTTTGTACATGTCAGGCAAGGTATCTTTGCTTAGCCTCCTTCAGGGATGCTCAGAACTGAGACTGTCCCTTCTGTATGTAAATTAAATACTCGTTTACTGAACAATGCCCCATCAGAGGCATGTAACAATAAAGCAATCGTGCTGTGCTATTCAAGGATTTCCATGACAGTGGGACAGATATGGCCAGAGCACACGTTTTCTTGTTCCTGCTACACTAAATCTTAGGTTATATTACATCATAGTTTACATTTTAATGTGAAACATGATCAGTGAGGAAAACTAGGATATAAAAGAGCTTCACGTGTTCTCATGTAACTCCCAGAATTTCCTGGAGTTCTCATCCTACCATTTCTGGATGGTACCAAGTAGCCAATGTTTGGTGCAGAAAATGTTGCTATATTTTGCAGCAAATTAATATATGTAGCATCATTAATATATGCAACCATCAACCATTAAGAAGCATCATGTTTGTGTCTTAATTCATTTTATTAATCATATTTCTCTGCCCTTCTACCGAATTGTGATATTGTCCTACAACTTATTTGACAAGATGAATCATTAGTTAAAAGGGCTGGGTGTCTGAAGATATAAGAGGCATAGCAACAACTAGAACCCAACCATAACAAGCCTTTTGCATGAGCAATGCTGCATTAAGAAAAAGCAATCCTTTTGTCAACCTCACTATCTACGGCAGAAACAATATGAAAAAGATGGCCCACCACTATGATTATAGATCAAATTGCTCCTCTTACACTGCTGCTATTTAGCCACCTAGAAGAATCTTCTTAACAGTAGAGAGCTTATTTAATGTAACATTATAGCCTTGAAATTCTTTCTCAATGGAAAAAAAAAAAACCCCACTCTTCTGTACTGCAAAGTGGAGGGATGGGAAAGTTCCTGTATAAATAGAAGCTCGAGTTCAGTAATGTTACAAAAGCTTTATGTAACAGTGGACAAAGGAAACATCAGTGTCAAAATCTTCATTACTCAGCCCTCCTATGGTGCTTGAGGGACACAGCTTGATCGGTCACCAAACTGAAACATTTCATTGTGTGTGTGTTTAACAAGAAACAATTCATTAATTTTGAAATTTCTCTACTGACTTTCTTTTACCGAAAGAGTCAAAGCAGATTATAATTTGGTTGAAGAGAATAGTATTTCCCAAGATAATGGAATCTGAAAGCTTGCACTTACGGTTTTATTTCTTTTAAGAATCATAGAAGACGTGCTGTTAAAATGCACTCTTTCTTTTCCTGACCTCCCTATACTGATTCTCTCTTGTGACCTGCATTTTGGAGGGTTAGAGTAGAGATGTTGCGTGAAATCATTTAAATCAGCCTTCCTAAGCAGAAGCTCACTATATGTATAGGGACTACAATTCCCAAAATACCCTAGCAACGGAATCATAGGCGATGGTGTTTGGAGATTTTAGAACATTTCCAGTTTGGGAAGGCTAGTCTAAACTATGTATATCAAGCATCTTATATATCTATAAGGAACATCTAGGTGTAGCTTTACCATTTTTCTCAAAATGATTTTTGAACTGATTAGGGAGATAGATTTGATATATTTACTTATTTATTCACTTGTTAATTTGGACACTGCTTAATTCAGTCTAATTCCAGAAAACTCACACAATAAAAACAATATCAATAAATATAACAATACAAAATCCAGATATAAAAAAAGAACAAGCCAGTTGATGAATCTGTCCAAGAGCAGCATATTTACACCCTACAAGGGACTCCAACCATCCTAGCTTAAAGCCTGGAAGAAGTGACAGATCATTAAGGCCCTCTAGAAGAGTATCAGGGTGGGAGCCAAGCAGATCGTAGGGGGAATTTCATTCCAGAGGGCAGATCATGGCAGAGAAGGCAGGCTTATGGGCTCCCAATAGATGGCACTGCTTGATTGAAGGAACTGAGAGCACAACCAATGCTGTCACATTAAACTGGTCAAGCTGATAATAGGAGATAATCAGTTCCTCAAGTAAGCACTTTGAATGGCACCCAGAAGTAAACTGGCAACCAGTGTAGCTCTTGAAGCAGGAATGTCATATGGGCATGCTTAGACAGGCCCACCACTGCTCACAGCACTGCATTGTTGAGCAATTGAAGCTTCTGGATAAAGTGGTCTTCAAGGGAAGCCACATATAGAGTTGCCCTCACATGGCAATTTCATGTAGGTGTTGAATAAAAGGGCAGAGAAGCTCAAATCCACCAAGATGGGGCTGAAGGAGTAATCTCTCACTTCTAACCAACATCAAATGAAAATGGACCCCTAAGGAAGGAAGAGAATCACCAATACTCTCTCTTGACTGAACTAACACAACACAGTTGGCTTAGTCTGCCACTGCCAGATTGAAGATTTGTGTTAGCCCGAACTCTCTCCCAAAACAAAGGTCTCACAGCCACAAAGGAGACAAGGATGTTTGTTACTTCACAAAATTGGCAGTTGTAGACCTTGCACAACTGGAGGATACTATTGCTAAGGAAGAAAAGGCTGCCTTATAACCTAGGAGCCTATCTACTTTCCTTTTGATGATTATCAGATACAGACCTGAAACGGTCCCAGTATTTAGACTTGCTTCAGAGGTCAACTATATTGAGGCTACAATCCCCTCACAATTATACACCCAAATTCATCTGCTACATCAAAGGTGAGCCATCCCACCGAGCATTTTGGAAACCACTGTGCTTTAATATTCATAATTCTCCCAGTCAGACGAGCTGTTTCATGGCATGCGCATTTAAAAATAATTCTAAAGGCCTGTGATGATTACAAAGCATCTTGCATGTTCTCTCCCACTGTCACATTCTTTAAGAGCACAGCAAACATGGTTGTTAAAATATTCATTATGAAAGCAGCCCCCAACCCCCACAGCAGCCTCAGGAGAAAATCTTAGGATAACTTTTATGTTTTTACTGTTAACTCCAGTTCAGCAGTTCGATTCGATTCCGATGAAAGCAAACAAACATTTTCCTTTCTGCCTCATGAAGTTGTATACCTCATTAGTGAGCCTTTGCTAATTGTTTTTGATTTAATACCAATGTACCACAGTCGGGTGTGAGCACCAATACAAATGTAACCCTACACGTTAAGCCTGGTTGTTGGTTGTTTCTGCTTGATGATGAAGTTAGTTAGATCAAGTTCCAAGAAACTCTATGCAACCATCTCAGTTCTGGAACAAACAGACAAATGGATCTGTTCAAATACGGCATGCACAAATGCTGCTCTGGATGATTATTGGGTACCCAAACTTTTGCAAATAAAGTTTATCTGAAAAGCTGCACTAGCTAAAGCATAATGTTCCTATTTAAAAAAACAGCATGAAGAAATGGCTATGTTCTTCAATCCATTGATTTTTATATGAGGTTCAATTACCCATATCCTAGGAGCTTATTCACCAGGCAACTTAAAAGCAATAACAACAATAATAACAACAACCCCATCGAAGAATCAACTTAAAAAAAAATTACTACCATTTGTACACCTTGCTGATATTTTCTCAGAATTTAAATTAAGTGCAACATCATGCTAGCTGATTTTTCAAAAAGCTTCTGAGCCAGGGGTGTAATCATGTTATCATTTGGAGAAACAATTCCCCTCATCGGTCTTTTTGAACAACAAGGCTAACACTTGAAGATGAAAATGTCCATTTTAAGAAACGTTTCTAATAAAACTACCTGGGGTCATGGTATCATAACGAGCTGTGATCGTCAACTGACTGGAATCGGTATTTTTTTATTGTTTCTTTTCTAGAATCAATGCAAAGTTGCTGTTTATTAATACTGAAGGGACAGTCAATTCGGTTTTCAGTTTTGAAAAATAATGGAAGAATTTTTTAGTTCCTTAACTGTGTTCATTTCATTCCATCTGCCTAAATAACTTCTCATCATTATTGGACCTGTTTAAGCCAAATATTTTACTCCTAACTAGGAGGTCAAAATGAATGTTTTCAGTAAACAAATCTATATGATATTTTCTAAAATAAAAAATGATAAATTCTTGCCCTGGAAATTTTACAATGTAAAAATAAGCATGGAGGTGGGGGAGTGGGGAAAAAGAGAATGGAAAGGATATAACCTGAGCAAATGTTGCGTCATGAAGACATAATCTTGTGATAAACCATGATGATGGAAACATAATCAAGTCTTGTGTTGTTATGTTTTGACACAAACCTCAGCCTTGCTTGCTTCTCGGTACCAAGGTTTGTACCATGATACATGTGTGCCCCCCTTGTCCCCTCCTCCTTTCCAAGAATGCCTTTGGCATTAAAATTAGTATATAGAAACTTACCTAAACTAAGTTCAGAAAATCTTGGAACATTGAGATAATAATGATGAACTGCCTTTCTATTTCCATAAAGACTTAGAAAGGCTATGCTGACTTCCTTGATGCAGACCTCACTGGCTTTGCAGAGGGATTCAAAGGAAGCCATCACCAATTGCACTTTCTGAATGAGTTGGGGTATATTTGCCATTAGGATATATGTTTATGATATATGTGTCTTCATTCTTAGGAGTATATAAATAAAATTCATCATTTTATTTATGAGGACCCAGATTGTTGGGGGCAATATGCTGACACTGTAAACCGCTTAGAGAGGGCTGTAAAGCACTGTGAAGTGGTATATACCATAAGTCTAAGTGCTCTTGCTATGTATTTACTATATTGCCTATATTATAAATATTGCTATACTATTACTTCTTGGATTTATACAAGCCCTGAATAAAATAGCATTATAAGCAACATTTCTCCAATCTCCATGCGCAAGCTTTATTTGATATTCATTGAGTTTACTATGAAAATATGTACATATTGGCAAATACACCAGAAATTATACTAGGGTAGTCCAAAAATATGGTTCAGAGAAGTAGAACATCTTTTTTTTCAATATGATTTCTTTCTTATCAAATTGAGATTGTTTGAGGAAGTTTGCTGACAAATTATCACCAAGTCATCTCACAGCACTAAGCCTTCTCTGCAACTGCCCAGTTCTCTTCAATGTGCTCCCTGCCAAGGTGGGGAGCCTCAACATTTTATGGGGATTCTAAAACAGTCTTTAAAGCACAGAATCCTAATGGCTAAAGATTGCAGCATAAGTATCAGGTGCAAGGAACCAAACCCACACTGTGAAATGACCAAATTACTTGTTTATTGTTGCAATGCCTATTTACAAGAGTCTTGTCAGACTGACTACATTTTCTTGGGAACAGTGATATAAGGCTTCAGGGATTCTGGGGGAAGGTAAGGTCTGTGTCACTTTCTGCTGTGCAAGGGCTCTAAACTCAGCCCCCTCTTCACACCTACCCCAGCTCTCGTTTTTTTAAAAAAATGCTTTTATAATAAAATGGTAAGAGAGATTATAGTGGTATTAAACAACCACATAAATAAATAAATACTATCCAGAGATGTAACTATATTAATCTGTTGCAGCAAAAGAAAAGAAAACTACTGTAGCACAAAGAGTCAAACCTTTTCCGTTTAATATTAGAACAAGGATGAAAATAGCAAAAATAAAAAAAAAATAAAAAAAATTGAAACCCCATTGAGGTCTTAAACCAAGCAGGTTTTGTTAAAATAACATAAAACGGGCAATGGCCCCGTCTTCTCAGTCTGCACACTTGTCAGGTTGAACAGCAAATGGTAAAAGGATCTCTTCCTTTTAAAATTATACACTTGCTTGACCTTGGAAAGACATTTCTGAACCATCAGAATCCCTAACAGATTTCAGATCACAGTCAAGTATGGAAATGAATCTCGGACCACTTTCTACTACCGTGTTTCTCCTAAAACATGACCCACCCCAAAAAGAAGGCCCAGCACTGTTTTGTGTGCATGCGTTAAAATTAAGCCCTACCCCCAAAATTTTGCCCTATTTAAGCGCATGCGCAGCAGGCTTGCCGGAGGGGATGACGGCAAGCTTTTTCTGTGGACGGCTACCGGTAGCTGGAGTGACTGTTACAGGTAGGCAAGGGTGTGTGAGGCGCGTGGGTCGTGTTGCTCGTTCTTTTCGGCCGCAAAAGAAGCGGCCCAGTAGCCAGCTGAGGTGCGTTGGATGAGTGGGTCGCTCCTTTCGGCCATGAAAGAAGTGGCCTGGTGGCCAGGCCAGGCGCATGGGTTGCGTCGCTTGCTCTTTTCGTCCGCGAAAGAAGCAGCCCGGTGGCGAGGCGCGTTGGGTGAGTGTGTCGCTCCTTTTGGCCATGAAAGAAGTGGCCTGGTGGCCAGGTGATGCACATGGGTGGCGTCACTCACTCCTTTTGTGCCCAGGCGAGGCGCGTTGGGCGAGTGTGTCACTCCTTTTGGCCATGAAAGAAGTGGCCTGGTGGCCAGGTGAGGCACGTGGGTCGCATCACTCGCTCCTTTCGGCCATGAAAGAAGCAGCCCGGTGGCCAGGCAAGGCGCATTGGGCGAGTGTGACGCTCCTTTTGGACATGAAAGAAGTGGCCTGGTGGCCAGGCCAGGCACGTGGGTCACATCACTCGCTCTTTTCAGCCGCAAAAGAAGCGGCCCAGTGGCCAGGCGAGGCGTGTTGGGCGAGTGGGTCGCTCCTTTCTGCTGAGAAAGAAGCGGCCCAGTGGCCAGGCGAGGTGTGTGTGGGGGAAATTAAGACACTCCTCAAAAAGAAGGCCTAGACATTTTTTCGGGGGTCAAAAGAAAATAAGACCTGGTCATATTTTCGAAGAAACACGGTAACACTAACAAGTTCAGAAGAAAAAACAGAATAACAGAGCAAAATAACAGAGTTGGAAGGGACCTTGGAGGTCTTCTAGTCCAACCCCCTGCTTAGGCAGGAAACCCTACACCACTTCAGACAAATGGTTATCCAATATCTTCTTAAAAACTTCCAGTGTTGGAAAACAACAAATTCTCTTTCTTTATACATGTTTACAGATAATATTAAGGCTTTACACTTGAGTCACACATTTGATTCAGTAAAACTTGGCAGCACAACAGTGACGGTTCACTAAACTGTTGCAAAATCCAGCTATCAGCAGCAGGAAGAGAATTAGGTCGGTGCATATAAAACGGAGTTCTGAAATCCAAACTGTAAATTATCAAAACATCTGTTTAGCAAAAGAGGTGGAAAGGGTGCAAGCTGTTTTTCCCGAAAATGAAGCTCTTTGGGGATTCTGAAAAAAAGGTAGCAACATGTGCAAAAGCAGCAACAACACTTGTCTTGCAAAACAGATGATTTAAGACTACAAAGAGTACCAATAGAAAAGAATATTTGTACTCAAGGTTGAGCTGTAAGGTTCTTGGTGCTCGCTGAGCTTGGTGGTTTTCTTGTAGACATTTCATTACCAAACTAGGTAACATCATCAGGACCCCACTACCGAGAGTCCATTGCTAGAGCAAAAATACCTTGTCCATTGTAGTTCTACTTTTTCTTGTGGTGATGGTGGTAATAAAATCCTAATTAAGCAGATGTTTTCTGTTCTCCCAGCCCTTAGTCTGACCAAATAGTTCATTTATGTGCAGCAAAGTATTTGTCTTAGACCAAGAACTCCCAGGTTCGAGTCTATTTTCAACCATGGAAACTCACTGTTTGATTCCTGACCATTCACGCTTTCTCAACTCAAGGAATTTTGGGCATAAAAACGTAGGGAGATTTTCATGCAAATTGTTTTAAACTTATCAGGGACAGGCAGGATACAAATCTAAGAAACAAACATATATTATTTGTCTAATGCCACTGTAATTTTGATATACCTCGGTGTCAAGCTATATCAGTTATGTGGAACTGATTCTCTGACGGCTGTATTTTGCCCTGTTCACTTTCTTCAAACTACGGCTTTGGAGCCTCATCTACTGCAGATTACTTTAACCTGCCAGAAACCAGTAATCCTATCATGTAAGGATCTTTTCTTGAACAGTGCAGTGTTAAAAGTTGTGAATAGCTACTTTTATGCCTCTACATGCACAGCAAATAGGTGAACCTTTTGAATGGAGATTTAGGTAGCTTTATTTGGCTCAGTGAGCTCTGCCTCTTGTGCATTTATTAAGGCCTTAATTAGATTTGACATTTTGGTTTTATTCAGATATGGACTGAAAAACTGTAAAACATTTATTATAAGCATGGCCAATATAATCACTTGAAGTCTGGTTTCTAAAGGGGCCTAAATGTCTATAAATATTGTAAATTAGCAGATGCATAAAAAGAAGGAAGTAAAAAACCCAGTAATTCTTTTTTATTTTCTTCATTTTCTTTTCTTTTTTTCTTTTCTGATATTTTAAACCTTAAATTTGCTTCACTTATCTAGTTTTTACTTTCATTTTACACACATTCACATACACTACAATGGACATTTAATATTAAGTCACCAACAATATCAAAACTTTTAATATAAACAAATACTATGATGCAATTTGCAGCTCTTTTTTTCACTAATACTCAACTTTAGATGAAAGAGTCAAATAATTTAATGCTTGTAATATTGATATTCTAAATTGTAATTATTTGAATGCTTTTTCTCTTTTTTATTTTCATCACTCCAAGTTATCTAAATAATAGGATGTTAATAATCTTTAATTACTATTGTACAAACATCACTGTATTGAAACAATATAATGTTATCAACATTCACAGCTATTTAGTACAAAGACAAAATATTATGGAAAGTTTGTGTGTGTGTGTGTGTGCGCGTATCAGAGAGACGGGGGGGGGGAGAGAGAAAGGGAGAGGGGGAGAGAGGGGGGGTTTAATACATACAGCTCAAAATGCTTCTGTTATTATGTTGTTACAATGAATAACAGAGTAACCTGAATAAATAAATTTATTTTCAGTACTAGAAAATACAGAAGCCAGGCAAATTCAACAATAAAAAACTTGTCTGACAAAAAGCACTGTTCAGGGCTGAATGTTTATTCATTTGTTAAAACTGAACTGTATGAAATGCAATGAATATACCAGCAAAAGTATTTTGAACTTTTGGGAAAGTTTCATAGCACAGAAATACAGCCACAATTACAAATAGTAAGAGGAGTAATAGTAATCTTTATTACAGTCATTGGCCAATTCAAAACCAAAAAGAAAACAAATTCTGAGGCAGCACATGAAAACCAAAGTCAAACTGTCCAAACTTAATAATGATAAAACTGATGTGGTCAAAGTATGGTGTATTTTACAAATGGCAAAACAAAATGTACTTGCTTTTTGAGACAATAGAATCACACTGACCAAAGAATAGCAATTGTAAATAAAATGGATTTGGGTGACCTAGAAATCTGACTAAATGGGGAATTACCAGCTTTATAATAAGAGCAGATAACAAAATGTGGTTTAGTCTTTATTTGAATGGGGTGCCCTATAATTTTCTCTAAAAAACAGCAGTTGAAAAGGCATGAAATCTTCTAAATTTGGGGATCTTTATTTATTAAAACATTTAGCTGGCTTGGAAACAGGTGAGCAGCTGCCTAAAAACAGCCAGGTCTGATGGTGCTAAAAATATAAATAATATTTCTTATATTTTTCTCCAGCATCTTTGTTATGGATCAAAACTGTATAACAGAGATCATCCCATCCCCATAATTTCATTATGATATCCCCCTTGTATGTTTGTTCCAAAAAACGTAGTGAATTTTTTTAAATTTGTTTTTAATTTAAAATACAAAAAATACAAAAACAAATAGTAGGAAAAATAGGGGAGGGAAAGGGGAAGGGAAGAGTGCAGAAAAGAAGGGAAAAAGAAAGAAAAGGCATTGATTTCCAACTCCCTTTGGTGCAATATAATAAAATAGCAACATCCAACCTCAACTTTTTACTTTTACATAAACTAGCCATTTCTATATCAACAAATCTATCTAATCGATAAATCCCAAAATCAAAGTTTCATTTTTCCCCACCTCAAGCACAAAGTCCAGAAGTGGTTTCCAAGTAGAAACAAAAGTACTTATATATTTTTTTCTTTTATCAAAGCAGTCAATTTAGCTATCTCTGCTAACTCCATCAACTTTTGCAGCCATTCTTCCATTGTGGGGATCAAAGTGTCCCCACAATTTTGTGCATAAAGTAATCTTGCTGCCGAACGTAGTGAATTTGCAAGTTGAGTCATGACTTCAGCTGAGGGTGATATTGAGTAGCGTGAACAATATAGGCAGCTCTCTGTGCTGTAAAAGGTATCCTTACCATCCTTTAAAGCAGTGCTTCTCAAACTTGGCAACTTTAAGACAGGTGGACTTCACCTGCCAGAGTTCCCCAGACACTGGCAGTGGCAATTATTTAAAACATTTAATTGCATGGTATATAAATGATCAACGGCTCCATTCAATGTCATAGAGTTTGAAAAACTGAGTACTAGCCAAGGTTACACTTCTGAAGACTGTATTCAAATCACTACACCTATAATACTATACACAATGGAATAAGCTCCACTGAACTCAGGAATACAGAAAAAACCTAATTTAAGCATTACGTTGATGTTAAGTATAAAGTTAGTCATCTTTGAAATCAGTGAACTTTTTCTTTCTTTTGAAACTGATAGTTATTGTGCATTTTCTTTTTGTGTGTGCTTTAAACTATCTTTTTGTCTTTTTGGCAGCATTTTCAGCAGTGATTTACCGTGTCTTCCTAATTGTATAAAGTTTTCATATAATTCTAAATCACAGAATTATGCACTGCAATATAAAAAGTCTTTTCCATTCTCGCTAGGAACGTATGGAAATTAGCTATGTTATACATTGTCTCCTGATTAGTTCCTGTTCACATTTTAAAATACTCCATAGAAGGGGCGTTGGTCTTACCTGATACGCCCTTTCTCATGGTGATCAACGGGAGAGTCCAGGATGGGTTACTCTAGTCTCGTAGCTCTATTGACTGAGTTGAATTTCAGAGGACACGCCTCCCTGGTAACGGTCCCCAGTTGAAAACGAAGATGAAGTGAATCTTGTAGTCTTGCTCCGGCTCCAGTCCGTATTCCTTCTTGGCATCTGGACCAGACAGTCCATCGGGTGGGACTGGACTCTCCTGTTGATCACCATGAGAAAGGGCATATCAGGTAAGACCAACGCCCCTTCTCCATAGTATCGATGGGAGAGTCCAGGATGGAACATACCAAAGCTTGGCTGTCCTACGGGCGGGAACTGCTCTGGTCCAAAGTGCCTCCTCATGCACTCATTGCAGGACACGCCAGCCGAAGGCCACCTCAGCGGAAGCATAAGCGTCCAGTCTATAGTGGCGGATGAACGGCGACGGGGACATCCAGGTCGCCGCCCGACAAATTTCTTCTACAGAAGCCTGCATTGCCCAGGCCGCTGTTGTGGCTGCACTCCTAGTGGAGTGTGCCGTAATCCTTCGAGGCACCGGGAAAGCCTGAAGCTCATAGGCTCAGGTAATATTTTATATTTATATTTAATAAAATTTGTATGCCGCCCAACTCCCGAAGGACTCTGCCACCCAACTCCCGAAGGACATCCCCGTAGCCAACAACCCACCGTAGAAGGCGTCACCCTGTGACCCAGAGTTGTAACAAAGATGCAATGGTGCGCACCGAAAATTTGGCAGTGGTCAGAGACGCATCCGTGGTATATTCAGCCGCAGCAATGATCTTCAGAGGTCCTGGTGAGCGCGGAGATCCTCTGTTAGGACCTGAGCTTGGAGTTGTCTGAGCCAGCGCATCAATGCTCGGGTGAAGAAGGATGCTGCAGTGGAGGCCCGGATTGCCCAGGAGTCTGCCTGATGGGCTCTGTGGAGAGCCATCTCCTCCTTCCGTTCCTCTGCCTTTAAGGCATCCTCCGTGTCCGGTGGTAGGACAGAGGAGGAGGTTAAAGCCGTTACCGTGGTATCCACCTTTGGAACCTGGATCAACTCCAGGAGTTCCGAGTCCACACTGTAAAGCATGTTCTCCGAGCTGCTGGGTCGGGAAGCTATGGCTGGTGAGGTCCACTGCCTCTTTATCACATCCAGGAACATCCTGGGGATCGGGATGTCATCTGTCTCAGTGGCCTGCTCGGTAAACAGGAAGCCCTCCTGCTCACCCATCTACGGGGTTGGCTCTTGTGAGATAGAGTCCTTCCCCAGGCGCGCAGTGCTCCACGCTTTGGCCAGCAGGGGCTTAAAGAGAGCTGGATTAAACAGGCCCTTAAAGGCCGGCCTACAGGGGGGGTCTTGTTCACAGTCTGAAAAATCCCCCTCTCCCTGAAGCTCTCCTTCCGATAGGGAAGATTGGCTTTGGGCAGAATGTTCCAGAGAATAAGGCCCCTGATAACCTGCTGCCTCCCCTGCTGGCTCCCAAGGGTCAGTATGCTTTCCGAAGGTTATTACCTTTAAAGCCCTATATGGCTCAGGACCAGGTTATCTTCGAGACCGCCTTCTGCCACATAGCTCCCAGCGACCGGTAAGATCCCACAGGGTTGGGCTCCTCCAGGTCCCGTCAGCTAAACAGTGCCGGCTGCCGGGTCCACGGGCTGTGGCTGCCCCGGCCCTCTGGAACCAGTTACCTCCTGAGATCCGTACCACCCCCACCCTGCTGGCCTTCCGGAAAGCGGTGAAGACCTGGCTT
>QLTV01000613.1:4690161-4702638 GCA_003457575.1 Thermophis baileyi | reverse complement strand
TATATGTCATGATTCTATGATATATTTATTTCTGGGTAAGTGCACATGACCTAATCCTTAATGATACCACTTTGAAATGAATGGACAGAGTTAAAGTTAATCCTTCTTTCTTTAATTCACAAACAGGATCCCCCCCCCTTTTTTTTTTCAAGCAGAAAAGGAGCCTTGAATGAACTATTGGAGAGCCTGTTTTTCTTCTTTCTTCGGATTCTTGTGACATGAGGACGGGAATTTTTGGATCAAACTTACTGAAGAATGAAAATAATCATAAAGCCATTCCTATTTGGATTGGGACTCTGCACACTAACTTAACAGCAAACAACAGGAAGAGATCGTCTCAACTTTATATAATGTATAACTTGATCCTTGGATTGGAATTTGATAGTAACGGAGATGTGTTACTGAAAACAATGGGGCTTATATCTGAATAGGCTCTAACTGCAAGTAGGAAGATTTCCCTGAGTCAAACAGCTTGCTTTTTATAGCAATCTGGAACCCTGCCACAAAAATAAAAAAGTCGGAGATTTGTCTTCCCTAAAATTTGTAATTACAGAATATAATTAAATCAAACATACAAACTAAACTGTATTTTATTGGGAGGTTTTCACAAAACAAAATATATTTTTTTAAGGTGTACAGTTAGTGTTATTTGCTTGCCTTCAGATTAGTGATTTCCTCAGTTCTTGGATCCCAGCCCTGTCATGGTCTAATAAAAGAACCTAAACTGCAGTCGGACAAAGGCTGCTACTGTAGTTTAAAGAAAAAGATTTAGAGTCATATGCTATGCAGAAAGCTGAACAACCTTCCTGAATGAAGTAGAATACATTACATGTGTGACAGACTGATGCAGAATTGTAGGCATATTTGAATGTAAACCTATTGATCCTGCTTTAGCTGTCAAGAAAGCAGGGAGAGATGAGAGAAGCAGCTGAGAAGACAGGGTACCACTTGCTTTAATTAGTGGTGTATGATATGCAGTATTCACAGGTTTTAGCACGTGCCAGTTTGCATTTTCTTCTTTGCTTTTAGAAATGCAATGGTACAGACAATATGAGAAAGGCAGGAAGACGCAATTTCCATTTTAAACATCTTAGGACTGTTAGTTATGCTGCTTTGTGGGGGTGGGGGGGGAGAAAGAAGAAGAGCAGAGAAGAACTACTTCAGGGAAAATGCTGAGTGAGGGCTTCCAAATAAGTCTGGATTATTGCTGTTTCAAGATTGCTTTCTTCTTGTCTTCCTTTGCCCTCATTGTATTAACACTTTCTTTGACAAAATGGGCTTGTCTCAAAATAACAACAAATGACTAATGAAAAAGGACACCAGTCTTTCACTCTTAAAAAGAAGTAGTAAACAGTAGGTTTCTGCAGAAACTCAATCTGGCACTTAGGATCTTCTCAGGTTTACCTCATGATCTACTGGAGATTGCTGTCTTTAATTAATTATGCCAGAAGGAAAAATAGCAAGCAATGGTAGAAGTTAACAAAGTAAAATTTTGGCTGCAAGCATATATAGACAGGCAGCAGGAATTAGCAGGCAAAGTAACACTGCTTTTAAGGATATATTTCTGATCCAGCAAATTTCAAATCCGATATTCTATTTTAAATCAGATTGACAGAGTAGAGCCAGGAGCAGATGGCATTGTATAGTACTTACATTAGAAGCAGTATGATGAAGTCAACATTTACAATCCTAGTATGGCAGGTTTGAGTCCTTTTAGGAAGTATCACAAAAGAAATACACTTGTCAAAAAATTGTTGCTGCTGTTACATTTTCTAAAGGAATTAGACATCTCTTATTTACCTCTTAAAACTTTGTCTACAGTATGTGCTTGCTTGTTTGTTTATTTTGTGTGAAAGAACAGACACTATCTGAAATTAATTCTGCTTAGTGAAATAATATGCCTATCGCATTTAACCAAACCTAAAGGATCACTATTTGGCAACAAATAGTTGGTTGTTTCTGCATCTCTTTGCTGCCATCTATTAGTCATCCAAATTTTTGCAACCCAAATATGTTAGTTAGTTAGTTAGTTAGTTAGTTAGTTAGTTAGTTAGTTAGTTAGTTAGGAAGGAAGGAAAGAAGGAAGGAAGGAAGGAAGGAAGGAAGGAAGGAAGGAAGGAAGGAAGGAAGGAAGGAAGGAAGGAAGGAAGGAAGGAAGGAAGGAAGGAAGGAAGGAGGCTGTCATAGTTGAGGGAGTAAACTCACTACAAACATAATGCAATAAGGTGGACACACAACCCAACCTTAACCAAGGCTGGGGGCAAAGATGATTCTTCATTGCTGATTTAAAGGACAGTCAAGGCAAGTGCCCTGATAGAGTCCTAGAAATAATGAAATTCATTCTTCAGGATTCTGAGATTAAATTCCAAACTATTCATAAAACTTACTTTAGCCATTTACTTATTTATGAGGTACATCTCACCTCAGTTAGAAGGGTCTCTAGAAGTTAAAAAATAGTAAACAAAACAATAATGCATTACAATAACAGTCATAAATTATATATTCCAGGAATATATTATATATTAAGTAAAACAGGCCCTGATAGATCCACAACTGATCCCCTCATATGTCAATTACTGCCAGATGAAATAAACAATACTGAGTTTAAGAGTCATCATAGTATAAGGTTCCCATAATCTCACTTTACAGGATTGTGAGACAAAATAGGGAGCTCTTGTCTTTGTATAGTATAGCACCTTTCATTCCATGGGAAGAAAGGTATGCCTAGTAGAAATAGACATTTTTTTTCAGAGGTATGCTTTTATCTGCATACACATCTATCAAATGAAACCAATAAATCAGGTAAGTGACAGCATTGCCCTATACTTGGGAAAATATCATTGAGTTTAATGAGCAAGCATAGGACTGTTGCAACCACTAGCCTGCATTCAGGAGTATCTGAAGATGGCAGGTACAATTGTGTCATTAAAGCCCCAATCCTTGATGACTTTGTGACAATACCTTTTAAAAAAAGTGAAGGTTTCATTGTGTGATTGTGCCCCGCAGCTTAACTCTTTTTAACCTGTCTGTATTACTTGATAAAACTGGGACATGCTTTCAAAATGAATTAGAAGTTGTACTTAGGAAACTGCTGGAGTGCAAACTCATCATATCTTTAATGAAGTAACTTCTTTTTTGGGGGGGTTCTCTGTAGGCCTTTAAAAAACATGGCTACTTTAATGAGCTGCGTTAAATGCCATGATGATGATGATGATGATGATGATGATGATGTTTCAGCTCTGCCTATTTACAGGCTTGTGTAGAAATGAAAAAAAAATGGCAGCACTAAAGAGTAATTGTGTGATTCTGCATAACTGAGTCATTTATTCTGAATCATTTTTGTAACATGGACAGACCTGTTATAGTGTGAAGTTTTATGTACTTATAAGAGTAACTCAAACAAATTTAACAGATCTAAATCACTTCAATCCTGAGACTATAGCTGAAACGGAAAAGCTGTAAAATTGACTAGAATCATGACTTGGAATCTGGCTATTAGTTCTGAGTTGCAGAAATCCAGATATTCATTTGAAGGCTGTGAAAAATCACAGCAAACTCTAACTCTTTGCTCCCATCTGATGGTTATCTGGAGTTTTTCAATCCAGATTTGATAGCTTGCTATATTCAATCATAGGTTCATGTCAGAAGCAAAGTCAGAAGAGCTAAAATTGGTTTAATCTTCTGATTCTTATGCTATACATGGATCCCTCTCTTACTCTTACTTACCCTGAGCTCCAGACATGCTGGATATTTTGAATTTTGTCAGTTATTATGTACAGGCCCATCAGTTTAAATCTAAACTAAACTATAGATTTGCAGGATAGATAGATATTTAAAGAATGTCTGTATTTTAGCAAGCTGATGAGGGCAAAATATGTCATGATATTATATGGAAACTAAATGCATCTCAAGTGTCAAATGTCTTTGTTCCTTATTTGGCAAATTTTAACAAATCGGTTTTTTTAGCAGATTACTTCTCTGATACATCACAAGATCTTTTCTTAAAATTCTGGGACTGCTGTTTTTAAAGAAAACACGACTCCTGCTTACTGTGCTTTAAAGTAATGCTAAATGATTTTGAAATTATTTTCATAGCAGGATTATGAAGTAGTTCAGAGTTTTAAACTAGCTTTGTCCTTGGCTATGTCTCAGTATATAAAAGGACTCTGTCATCTATAAAGGTCTGTCTAATGGAATTTATCCATATTATGGGATGGGAGGTTTTTTAAGAGTTTGATGTATTGCAAGTGTATAATAAAACCTCAGGGGGGTTCCATGTAATTTAACAGTAACTGTTCCTTCCTAGCCTCAAAGAGTTTCCCCTCTCAAAAAAAGTTACCTTGATATCACCACAGATAAAATGTATAAAAAGGCAAAGCGGTTTTATGCTTTTATTCCTCCTGAAATGGCCCTAATAGCTGGCACTCACTTTCAAATACAGCCTGATCTTGTAGTTGGTTTTGAGAAAAACAGAAATCTGTGCAAAACCACATGGTGGATTAGAGGGGAATGTAGTTTTTGTACAAGGGGACAGAAAGTATGTGAAACAGATTGTTCTCTTCCTCTTCCAGCTAGGAAAGGGCCCCCCAACCTTTTGGGCACCAGGGACCGGTTCCATGGAGACAGGGGGCCTGGTTTCGTGTGCTGCCTGCATCCCGCAGAAGAGGCTTCGCTTGCTTGTGCGGTCCAGTTTCTGACATGCCGCAGACTGGTGCTGGTCCATGGTCCGGGGGTTGGGGACTCCTGAGCTAGGAGTTCTACCATGGCCTGTGTTACATTAGCAGAGAGAAAAATCACCCTACATGGGAGACAGGTGATTAAATGTGCATCACTTAAGCAAAAATCTGAAAAAACACTCTTTCAGATTAATGCCTGTGATTAAAAGGTTTAGCCATTTGTGAGCTACAGCTCTTTTCAACAGAATATTATGGAGTGAGCTACACCTCACAAAAGCTTATGTATTTTAATAAAATATGTACAGGTGTTCCTCACTTCATAACTATTTGTTCAGTGACTGTTCGAACTTGTGACAATGCTGATGAGTGGTACTTAAGGATTGGTTCTCATAGGTCTCGCCAACATAGCATCACACAACCACATAGTCGCTATTTGTGAGCTTCTTTGCTGATTTCCTCCAAGCAAACTCAACGGGTAAGCAAGCCGGCAGGAGGTTCCAAATGGCAACCATGTTCTCCCTTAAAACGGTGCAGGATTCACTTAATGATGGCAACCAGGAAGTGACAGAATTGCTATCACTAAGCAATGCAATCATGTGATATCACACTTTACAATCATGTGGCTTAGCTATTGAAATTCTAGTCCCAATTGCCATTGTTAGCCGACAACTACTATAAAGGTGCTGACTCCTTCAGTGATTTTAAACTAATACAGTTCTCCACCTACAATGTAGCCCAGTAAGATAGCTCCCATTCCCACTCTTGCTGGAGTAAGTACCCACCATATTTGGAGGGTCATTCTGACATTCTGGAGAAGCTAGGGGGCTGCAGAAGTCCAACATTATAAAAAACAGATTAAAAAAAACCTTAATTGTACATCAGTTAATTTCTTCCAATGTTTTACTCTTTTGCATTGATGTCAAACTAGGAACCAGAAATAAGCATTTTGTGTCAAAGAAAAGCCACAGGCTCTCTTATCCTTCCTTACTTGATTTACAAATTAACTGTAACTTTTGATTCCCCAAAGATTAAATGGAATTGTATAGAAATACATATGATTTGTTCCTTTGCTGCCTGCATTTTAAAACAGTAGAAACAGCCCCATTTGCAAATGGGCGCATAGAAGGCCACTATTATGGAAAAGGCTGCTGTTCTCATGTAAAATAAATATATGTTTCACCTTGTTCTCCAGGGCTTCAAATTGCCAAGCATGTGATGTGCTGTCACAACTTATGCGTGACTGGCTGGTTATAGTTGCTGATCTATATGAAGAGGTGAGAATTTCTCACTGTGCATAAGCAGAAAGATCAGTTAGATACAGCGATAGATCTGTTCCTTGCCTGGGTTCATCTGTTGCTATATTAAGGAGACTCAGCAGCTGCCAAATCAAATTCTGTGCCTGGTTTTGTGGTTAGGAAAAGAGAAAAAAACAGCAGTGATGTCGTGATGGAACCACTTTGGGACACAATTGTAGAAATAATGATGTTTTAAACTTTCTACTGTGCCAAACTATTCTAAGCAGTCACCACTTTCCAAGCCTGCCATAGGAATCCATTTTTCCCCAAATTGCATTTTAAAACATTTTTTTAAAGAATTTAATAGGCCATAGATAACTGCATGCATTTTATTTAATTGACTGAATATGATAGAATACCCTCCAGCCTAAATTCTTCTGGTTACTAGTTTCATTGAGATTTTGGGCAATCTTTGAAAAAGACAAAATACAGGTAGTCCTGACTTCACCACCACAATTGAGCCCAGAATTTCATTGTAATACATTGCTGTTGTTAAGTGGGTTGATTTAAGCTGACATGATTTTATGACTGTTTTTTATGATGGTCATATAGAAAGTCACCATGGTTATTAAATGAATCATGTGATTGTTAAGCAAATCTACTCTCCTGAAAGAAGAATGTGTTTTTTGCTAACAAAAAAAAACTAGTAGAAGCTGACAAAAAATCATACATAACAATCATGTGACCACAGGACACTGCAACTGATCATAAATGAGAAACCTGAAATGCCATCACATGACCGGGGGGGGCAGGGAAAGTGCAGCAATTGTAACTTTGAGAATGGGGATCATAAGTAACTTTTTCATCATAACTTCGAATTGTCATTAAGTGACTGAGCACTACTTTTATCTCATCCTTACTACCAGTGGTGGGATTCAGCCGGTTCTCACCGTTTCAGGCAAACTGGTTGTTAAATTACCCACCCCCCTGCTATCAAAGTGGATCATGAGCGCTGCGCTGCAATGGAGAAACGGACAACGGACCGGCCGGCGCGAGGGAAGGAGAAGGCCGCTTTCACTCTTTCTTCTCCCTGTTCCTCCTCCTTCCCTCATGCCGGCCGCTCCATTGTCCATTTCTCCATTGCAGTGCAGCACAGCGCCCAGGATCCACTGACAGTGGGGCGTGGTGGTAATAATTTGCCTGGCCAAATTAATCCCGCCATCTCCTCTACATTGGGCCCAACTTTGATCATGCTGCCAACTTAATTCCTCACCCCTCTCACTTTTGCCCACAGACTGACCAACACCCCCTGCATGCAGCTCCACGGTCAGGGGGGAATCCCCTCCCTCCACTTCCCCATAATTCTTCACCTTCCCGTGCGAGCTCTCAGGGGCAATTCCTTGTCTCTATGGTAACCCCCCCTCCTTTTTCCTCGGAAACATTGCCTCTTAAAGGAGCCGTGTCCAGAAGGCTGAAACAGCCGCGAGACCAACGTGCAGACAAGCACCCTCGGAAACAGCCTTTTGGCAAAGGGTGGAAATTTAGCAACCAGTTCGCCCAGGGTCAGGTTGGCCGTTGCGGGAGGCTTGTCTCACATGTGCGGTGGAGCTGGAGGATGGGGATGGGCCACGCCTCCCACAACAGCCAAACTGACCCTGGGCAAACCGGTTGTTAAATTATTTGAATCCCACCACTGCTTACTACCATTTGCAAATATTGCTACTGTTATACTTTAACTGTATGATTATGCTATCTAGGAAGAATTAACTTACAGTGTAGTACAATACAATCCTGTAGAATTTTTGCTTGAATATATCGTATATATCTCCTCCTATGATATAATATAAAAAAAAGGCAACAATGGTACAAGTTGCAAAGTTTTATATATCAGGTTGAATGCGACTTCGAATTCTTCCTCCATCTGTTGGAATATGGGTGAGCTTCAGCAGTTAGTAAACGAGACAAGAAGCTGAGATGTCAACATAATGAGTAGCTGCTTTGAGCTACTGTAGACAATCATTTATTGAATAATATACCACAGTGTATATTATTCAAGCATATTCACAATGCTACATGTTCTAACAATGTAATCATCATATTACAATGATGGGACATAATTGAATGTAAATTTATACGAATTCTTGTTTTCTCAAACAAGATGTTCGGTCTGTTTTACTTAGAACATGGCTCTTTTGTTCTCTGTTATGATGAACTATTTCCCCATTTCATAAGAGCTTGAAAACAAAGACCTACTTAACTCAGACTTTTCTACCAGCTTCAACCTGCAAATGGGAAATTCCTACATAAGATGTGAGGCAGCAGTTCCTTTTCAGCTATAATATTTAAAACTGGATGTAATGAGTAGTAGCCACTAGCAGTCATATTTTATCCTGTATTTTACTACTTACCCAAATGAACTAGGCAATCATTTAAAGGATAAATTCTGCATCCCAGGTCTGCCCTATCACATTGTTTACTAGAGCTCTACATCTATAATGTAACAGTTCAATCCTTATCATATCTGCTCCAGGCCCTATAAATGAACTATATGTTCCAGTATAAGAATTAGATTAAAAAAAATCTCAATAGAGGAAGATGCTCAAAGCATGGTAACAAAAAACCCTACAAAATCAGAATCATTTCAAATATTACTAATAAGTCACTTGAGCATCCCATTAAAAACCAGATTTGTTCAAATAAATCTTCAAAGAACTGGAAACTGAATCTTTCAATCAAATCTTTAAAGCAACTGAGTGCATCAAAGTGAACTATGTGCCAGTGGTTTGATTCAGATATTAAGTTAATTTTCTGGTGCTTTGTAGGGTCTCAAACATTGTTGCAGCTTTCTCTTATTATTTGAACAAAACTGGACAGGAATTGAGTGGTATGATGGACTTTCTGATAGAGCCACAATAGAAGGGTTATCACCCCCATAAGTTTTGCTTCTCATAATGTTAGGATGAATGCAGCTATGCGATTCTGTTTCATTCTTCTAGTAGACCTGGTTAAGCAAGTTGTTGGGAAGGGTGCAGGAAAAGAAAGAAAATCTGTTTTTTCCCCTTTAGGGACAGTCTGCCTTTCTGCCAATTTGTACCATTTAGCCTTACTCTTCCTTAGCTTTCAGTCTTTTGGTATTATTTGTGGAGCCTCTGAAACTCTGTGTGTAATTTGTTGACAACTCAACTTTTTCAACCCGATTTCATTCCTTTTCATTTTCTTCATTTCCCCAATATTGTAAAGCAGTTCCCTCCTGCACCCCTCTTTTCTTTTTGTTATTTTCCTGTCTCTATCTTATTTTGACAATTTATTGTATGAGTCTGAGATAATGAGCTTGCAGTCAGAGTATTATGTATAATTCAGCTTATTCTTTGTATCTAGGAAATATTGTCAACAAATAATGGTATGTATACATTCTCAAGAATTTTTTTTAAAAAAATTGTTGCACAAGCAGCGTTTCATATATTGTTGCCAAAAGAGGCTAATGTTATCAATGAAATATGCCCCAAAGGCTGCCAGCTCAGAAAAGGAAATGGACAAGCAGCAGGACTGTCTTTGACCTTTAGTTAAACATACTGTTTAATCAAGTTTTCAAAAGGGTGTTTTTGTTTTAATAGCAGAGGGTCATTTTATGATTTGGTTCAGTACAAATCTTCCATATACTTGTCAGTGAACAATGGAAGGATGAAATGCTATCCTTTCCTCATCCATTCTATTTCTGCATTAAATAAGGTGTGAAAGGAAATTTTTTAAAAAAGAATGACAGTGAATTCATTGAAGGTATCTAACTGAAACTTGGCAGGGTTAATTGTTCTGAAGAGCCTTTCATTCTTGCTATTTTCAACTCCAGTCTGCCAAAAGTGAAGCAACTGCCATTTTGACATTTTTCCATTGTAGCATTGGCTAACTCTTTATCAAATCACATATTAGATTGAATTTTCTTTGTCCCTGAGCATCTTGAAACTTACCACCTCTGAATCTCGAGCTGTAATTATATCTGGGCTGCTTCACACACTCCTAAAAACTGGCTTTAGAGAAGACAAGGAGACAATTTGAAAAACTGAGTATTGAAAAGAAATAAAATGTCAACAGGACGCACTGAAATAATTACCTTGAAATTTAAATATACCAGAACCATGATGGTAATAATTCATATCACTAATTGATCCTGTTACCAGTAGACTAGTTAAACACATATTTATGTGTATGTATATCTTTGAATTTAGAATAAGGCTTCATGCATCAGAAGGAGTAATCTATATTTCTTTTATTTCTAAAAACTTGTATCCGCACAAATATGAATTTGTTAAAAGATATCACAAAGCTCTTCTCTAATTTTATTGCAACCAATCAAAGCATTCGCTATTCTGGAAACTATCATACATGAAATAAGGCTGTTCTTTATTTAAGCTTTATCATTGTGCAAGGTAGCTACGATTTTCTTCAAGGGGAAGATTTGTGAGTTAGAGACAACACAATTTTCCTGGCTAATTCATACTTGCTAAAGTGTCGCAGAGTCTTCCAGTTATTTGCAAATTTTATTTGAAGCAGCAGTTAAAATGTAGCAATATGACTCTTCCTCTTCCCTTGTAGAAGTGAAGCAGCTTAAAGGGATGCTTCACAGGATCAAAGCAATGAAACAAAGCAATGTCTTGAAGATCTTCATAGCCCCACTGATTATCAACTGTTTACTGCTTGCCTATAATATAGTATAAAGCTCTACAAAACAATTGTACACTTTTGTAATTCCCGTGAATGGCTGAGATAGTATGCCTCTTCATTTCCTGCATATTTATAAATAGGCACCAAGCATTACAATATACATCATATTCCACATTACAATTTACACTATAAATTGTAAATGCTGTTACCAAATGTTTATTAAGGAAAAAAAATACTATTTAATTTATTTACCAGTACTGTTAGAATACTGAATTGTTCTAATGCCTAAAAGTATTGACCAAAATTCTGATTGCACAATATTTTCCATAATCTTGCTATAGGTAAAGAGAGATTATCAGAATCTGTACATTTCAGTGGAAATAATAGTTTAAAGAGAGAAACAAAATTAGTCATTTTTTTTAGTTTTCAAGAATGAATCTTATTCACTTTTATGTATTTTATTTATTTAAAATATTTATATAGCTGGCGATCTTAAACCAAACTGAGTGGTTTCTAATCATCAGAAAACAGCAAAACATTACAGCCATTGCTGTATCCCTTTTTATTAGTCTTTGATTAATTAAGGACAGATTATTAAAGGTAAATAGTTACTTTATCTACCCATTAATTTATCCATTCAATTTCTTGTTGGATATGACAGTTAATTTTCTATTGTTCTTGCTTTTTTTTTACTACATAGGTGATTAAATGCAAATTACAAATATATATTAGAAAAAAATCCATATGCAGGTGGACAGAGGAAACCCATCCAATAGGATCAAAACATCAGTCTATGCCTGAATAATGATTATTCTGGCTGTTGAAAATTAAGGAATGAGGCTAGATTAAAATTAGAGGCTGGATTTCTGAAGATTCAGACTGCCTTTTCATGTATCTATATTCCACTTAGATTATTTTTGTGCCCTCCTTGACAACACAAATATTATATTTAACAATTTTTCTGTCACCTAAAAATGAGGTCAAATATATGTCTGATATCAGATGAACTTTTAATGTGGTAATGGAACTGTATAATAGGGCAATAAAAGTTCAATATACTTAATAGAACATGCACATTGTTAATAAGATGATTGAATTATTTCAAAATAAATACTTAGTTGAATATTATATTTTCATGTGAAAAGTCTGAAAAATGTTTCTCTGTAACAATTTTCTCTTGCATGGCTGCTATCACGCCATGCCAAGTGAGCTTTTGGATAGATTTTATGTAAATTATTTGCTGGAGGATAAATTCACCTGTCAGGTTTCAAATTTTTGTGCGCTGGCTATAAAGGCATGTTATAGCAAGATGGTTGCTGTGGAGTAGGTCTGAACAACTCGGATATATAGATGAATTTATGTGGGTGTCTATTATTGTATTTAATGGTTGAATTGAATTGAATTGAATTGAATTTATTAAATTTGTATGCCGCCCAACTCCCAAGGGACTCTGGGCGGCTCACAACAATAGAAAAAACCATTAAAAGAAAACATAATAAAAACAGTTAAAAACAGTTAAAAAACTCATACACACCGTTTCATGGCCGGACCTCGCCAATTACACAGGCGAGATCAACAGCCCCAAGCCTGCCGGAACAGCCAGGTCTTCACCGCTTTCCGGAAGGTCAGCAGGGCGGGGGTAGTCCGGCCCGTTTCATGGCCGGACCTCGCCAATTACAGAGGCGAGATCAATGGCCCCAAGCCTGCCAGAAGAGCCAGGTCTTCACCGCTTTCCGGAAGGCCAGCAGGGTGGGGGTGGTCCGGATCTCAGGAGGTAACTGGTTCCAGAGGGCCGGAGCAGCCACAGAGAAGGCCCTCCCCTGCGGGCCCGCCAGCCGGCACTATTTACCTGGCGGGACCTGGAGGAGCCCAACCCTGTGGGATCTTACCGGTCGCTGGGAGCTATG
>QLTV01000613.1:4678776-4689335 GCA_003457575.1 Thermophis baileyi | reverse complement strand
GGAACCATTTAATCAGTTCCGCATCCCTGCGATGGGGGAGTAGCGACCTAAAGTCTAACCTCAGCAGGAAATGATCTGACCACGACTAGGGAGAAATATCTATACCCCTTAATTCCAGATCATGTCTACATTGCCCAGAGAGAAACACCAGGTCAAGTGTGTGTCCCCCCCTATGAGTCGGAACATGAACTACTTGGGTCAGGTAAATGGTTGTCCTGGAAGCCATGAACTCCTGAGCCGCATACGAGAGTTCGCCAAGTGATGGCAAGTTGAAGTCCCCCAGTACAATAAGCCTAGGGAACTCCACCGCCAACCCGGCTACCGCCTCTAGCAGCAGAGGCAGGGCTGTTGTAACGCAGCTGGGAGGCAGGTACGTCAACAACAAGCCCAACTGAACCCCTGAGTCGAACTTCAAGAGGAGAGCCGCACACCCAACAATCTCCGGGGCAGGGATCCTGCGAGGACAGAGATTCTTACGGACAATAACTGCCCCTCCTCCACCCCTTCCTTGGAGTCGCGGCTGATGCAATACCTGAAACCCTTCTGGGCACATCTCTGAGAGGGGAACACCCCCCTCCTGGCCCAGCCAGGTCTCGGTTATGCATGCCAGGTCAGCCCTCTCTTCCAGGATTAAATCCCGAACGAGGGGGGCCTTGTTAACAACAGACCTGGCATTAAGCAGCAGCAGCCTGAGGCCAGGGCCCTGACATCCCAAGTCACCAGGAACACGAGACGAGCCCAGTGAACCAGAACCAGCCCTCCCGCGCCCACCCCCGAGAGGGCCCCCCCCCCCTCCTGGCCCAGCCAGGTCTCGGTTATGCCAGGTCAGCCCTCTCTTCCAGGATTAAATCCCGAACGAGGGGGGCCTTGTTAACAACAGACCTGGCATTAAGCAGCAGCAGCCTGAGGCCAGGGCCCTGACATCCCAAGTCACCAGGAACACGAGACGAGCCCAGTGAACCAGAACCAGAGGGGCCGGAACAAGGAATCGCTTTGAGGTTCTTTCATTTGACTCTGGTCTAATACAGAGGTGGGTTTCTGCCGGTTCGGACCGGTTCTTTAGAACCGGTAGCGGGAATTTTCCCCCACTCGCCAAACCGGCAGCAATGGCTGGCTGGACACAGTGGCGCCATAGGCGGTGCCATCTTTTTTTTGGCTGGCGATGGCTGGCTCTCTCTGTGGCGCCATAGGCGGTGCAATCTTTTTTTTGCTTCTGCGCACGCGCAGAAGCTGTTTTTTGCTTCTGCGCACGTGCAGAAGTTGGGTTTTTAGCACTGCGCATGTGCGCATGTGTGCGAAGCGCATGGCATGCAAGGCGCACGCGCCTGCGTGGCACATGAGGAAGCAAAGCGGCAGCGAGGTAAGCCAGAACCCACTCCTGGTCTAATACCACTAAAAAGTTTGTAATAATACCAAATCAGCAGCTGCACTTCTGCCACTGTTAATATGACACAAGGACATGTCAGCCAGAATAATCAGTAATTTCTTTGTGGAGACAGTTTTGAATTGATCACAAGTACACTCATTGTGGTAATAATGGGGAACAAGCATTCACAACTCTTTTACCAATTTCAGGAGACATGTGCGCTTTCATAAATTTCTGATCAAATCTTACTTTTAGTGGATTAAGTGTCCTGCTGTTCTCTGTGATCAAACAGAAAACTGTTTTCTTTCTAGTACAAACTGTTCATACACATGTACTAAGAAGGATTTGCTCCATTCAGCAGGAATAAACAAATCCTAGCACAAGGGTTGCGGAGGGGGGGTGGGAATCATTGTCAGCAAGGAAAAAGCTGAATAAGTGAAGATACTGACACAGCCTCCTCATTCAAAGGTGTCTGTTAGAAACTCTTTGAAACTATCAATAAGCATAGTCACCATTTTTAAAGTTTTCAGCAAAAAATGTGTTTTTACAAGATTTAGCTAGGATTAGGGTTACTGCTACGTTTCAGTATTCTTAACATACATTGTGAAGACACAATAGCCACAAGGAAGCCTAAATAAACGTCGGCACCAGGTTTATTTTTATTTTTTCCATGTTCCACACAGTCCCATCCATTTAAGCACATTGTCTAGTTGCTTTAAAATATTTCTTTTTCTTTTAAAGTGTAAGTCTGTTAGGACCAAAGAACCATGAAGACCCAGGGAATTTCTTTAGAGTAGTTCTTTATTGTCACACACCTATAGATACAAATCTTGCCAGATTAAAGGGGCCCTTACTCCTGCGATTCTGGCCCACATTCTACCACAAAATCCTTGCTTTGGTCAGCTGCATATTTAATAATAATAATCACCTGTGTCTCTTATTCCGATAAAAAATAATGATAATAAACACTCTAAACAGTATAGAGCTAAGGCCAGATTCCTGCAGCAGTCCATTCCATGTAGAGCCATTTCTGAATGGTATCTGGGTGCAGTAATTCGGCAAACTATGAATCCACTGGTATAATGGTTATTGTCTAGCAACATTTTCCCATTTTATTAATGAGGATATCATGAAAACTTTATCATGATTGATTCTAACATGGGGGCAGATGAGAAACACAGAAATAGGAATATATGACAATAATCTCCAAGAATGGAGACTTCTTTCCTGCCTTAACTTCTCCAAGCCAGAGTCCAGCAATAGACAAATAGAGTTAGTTCAATTTCAATATTCTATTTCAGTGATGGCGAACCTTTTTTTGCTCTGGTGCCAAAAGGGCGTGTGCACATGCGTGTGCCCACACTCATAATGCAATGCCCTCCCCCCACACATGCGCGCACAACCCCCCGCGCACGTGCGCAGGCCTCACTGAAGCCTCCGGACTTCCGGTAGGCCCGTTGGGCCTGTTTTTCGCCATCCACAGGCTCCAGAGGCTTTCCTGAATCCTGGGGAGGGTGAAAACAGTCTCTCCCCATCCTCCGGAAGGCCAAAAATCAGCTGGCATAGGGCAACGCCTCCCGTGCCCTCAGATATGGTTCCACGTGCCACCTGTGGCACGTGTGCCATAGGTTCGCCATCGCGGTTCTATTTCTCCCCCCCCCCTATTTTTATTTCCTGAATATTTACTGTTCATCCAGCTATCTCAGATGACTCCATGTTACAAGCTGCCTGTATGCAAGGGCCAATCCTGGAGGCGGATGGAGTTAACTGCCCTCCAGGGCAGTCCTTCCTGTTCTCACAGAAGAAGGGGAGGAGATAACACAACATCTTGGCTTTATCATATTTAAAAGCAGAGCAAAAGGCAAGCCTGTTTAAAAGATTCTAGCACCAAGTGTCATTAAAAAACAAAACAAAACAAAAAGTCAAACCTTGGTCTTCTCATTCTTATTTTTTAAAGAGCTCAAACTATGATTGACTTAACTAAAGCAAAGTGCTCTTTTGGTCCCCTGCTGTAGTCTACAAAAGAATCTCAGAAACATTACTGCTTGCTGCTGTGGTGTTTGAATAGGATTTATCCTGCTTGCAAACCTGTAACTAATAATGAAAAAAATCAATATACACTCCATCCTGTTATAATGCCTGCATTTTACATTGTCAAGGGTTTAATAGTGCACAGTAGGTATTAAAGAGAGACTGGGCACATCTTGTTGATTCTATTCACACTTTTATTTTTATTTTTGTAAAAAGAGATCTGTAAAATCTCTGTTATGTGTTTTCCAGGCATCTCAAACATTTTAAAAAGTATTATTCATCTATTTATTTGAATATTGTAATACAGTTTCAGAGTAAAACATTTTCTATCTCTTTTTAACAGAATTATAGAACCTTTAAAAATTAAATTATTTAAAACCAAAAATGGAAGGGAAATCCTGATTCTGTTATGATTTGAGATACTACTGAATGTTCAGTTCTGTCGCTATCATTAGTACTTAAAAAGCAGGGGAATGGTAATAGAAAATTATCTCTGTGAGACAGGAGAACATCTGTTGGGAGGAACATTTTAATATGTGTTATTAATATTGATATTAAGCTCTTTTGAAAATGTAAAGTACCATTTGCAATCTAATAATTTAAAATATAAATAAAACATAAATGATAAACGTGAATTTTTGCAAACTTTTTTTTACTTAATTTATGAAAAGAACAGTGAAAAACTTATTTTATGGGGAGGAAAAAAATAAAGGTTGTTATTGAGTCTCTGAGAAAAACAAAAATCCTAAATCTACAGTTCAGTATTTTTGTTGTTCTTTTCTATTAGAAGTAATAAAAAATCTGAAAAAAGAATGTGAAAGCTTTCAAAAACAAAATGTTTGAGAGTCTGTACTCTAGAGAGTGCAGACCATGGAAAGGAGGTAAGGAGATGACATTAGATGTTATTTTTGTTTTGTCACAAGCATTGATGCTATATTTGATCCTTTGGCCTAAGCAAGCTGTTTTCTTTTTAGTCTTGTAATGTATGGCTGCAGAAAGCTTGAAATTATTAATTTTTAATGCTGTGACCAATGATTAATTCAAGCTGCAAAAGTAGAAAGTAACAGCGGTAGGATGAGGAATAAGAAAATTAGAGGAAAAAATAGCAAAATGAGAAAAATATGGTGAGGGACACACACATAGAAAGAGAGGGGAGAAAGAAAAACAATTGGGAAATCACGGAAATGAAAAATTACACATGTATGTTAATCTGCATTAGTTGAAAGTAGAATAGAATAATTGACCACAATGAGTTAATTTGAGTGAACATATGTAAGGCTGAATTGTACATAGCAAGCTCAATATGAGATTTCTTCTTCTTTTTCTGCTCAATGCAAAGTAATTGAAACAAGGGAGGGCACAGCAGCAATACAAATACTTTAAAGCAGGGGTGAAATGCTCCCGGTTTGGGCATGCCTGCCGGTCGTTGGAGAGCCAGTAGCGACGGCAGCGCTAGGCTTCGCCCACCCGCCCAGATGCCACCATTTGGGTTCTTTTACCCTCTGTGCATGCACAGAATGCTTTGCGCATGCGCAGAGGGTAAAATAACCCAAATGGTGGCGTCCGGGCGGGTGGGCGAAGCCTAGCGCTGCCGTCGCTACTGGCTCTCCAACGACCGGCAGGCATGCCCAAACCGGGAGCATTTCACCCCTGCTTTAAAGATTTTTCTCATTTTAGTTTCCCTGCTGTAAGAGGTGCTTTGTCCTATGGATGGCGGAATAGGAGTTTTGTCATGGAAATCTTGTGAAAATGGCACAAGGCAAATCAAAGTTTCACCTGGCCTAGAATGGCAGCGTTCCTTTCAAAATAACAATGTTAAAGTATGGAATAAAATGGATATATGATAAGATGGAAAAACTATAATTGCTATTGTTGGGGAGAATTTTTGTGATTTTAAATAAAAATATTAGAAAGATGCTTCTGTTTCAAACAGTACCTATTTTGATTACTAAGGCACCATTTAACAATGGCAGAAAGATTTATCTAGGTTTATATGACAAGGGGAAAAATAAGAGTTAAATCTGAAATTCTTCAAGAGGCAAAAGAACGAGGAGGATTGGAATTGTCTGATTGGAAATTGTACTTTTGCAGCCTGCTGTTTGGTTTGGATGAAAGAGTTACTGAGAAATAAAAGAATTTTAGAAGTAGAAGAGCATGGCCTGAGGTTTGGATGGCATTTATGCTACCACAAAGTTAAGGTCAATGTACACTTTAAAAATCATTATTTTAGAAGTGCCATTTTGAGAATATGAAATACAGGCAAGCCCAGGCTGTGCTTAAAATGCTTTTGTGAATCTCAGCACAAGAAATATTTTATAGAAATGAAACAGCGGGTAAAGGGAAATGGTTATCATACCAAGAACAAGAACATGGAGAATACAAGATGAAGTCAAAAGATCAATTGATTGTGAAGGGATTTAGTTTTCCATTGTTTTCATATGTTTAGTTAAGAAAACGATTTAAAGTAGATAAAAGCACATTTGTAACTGAACATAAGACAGAATTTGAAACTGAACTATGTGCAAATAATTAATTTGTGATTGCTAAAATATATAAGATTTTACTTAAATTTGAAATGCAAGAAGAACAAAATTAAAGACTGTATAATAAAATGTGTTGAGAATGTTGATTATAACATATAGCTGGAACAATGGAAAAATACGTGGCTGAAAGGACTGAAATCCACTTTGTGTTACAATTTAAAGAGATTTTTTAAATAAAATGATATACCCTTGGTACATGACATTAGAAAACTATTTAGAATGTATAAAGTTGCTTCAATTCTATGTTGGAAATGCAGAAAATATGGTCAATTTATTATGCTTGGTGGACAAATTTAAACTTCGGATTCAAATATATATATAGTGAAACAAAATAATGTTTAAAGTCTAATATACAACTGAAACCAGAACTTTGTTGCTGGGACTAATGGACAGACAAGTTGGAAAGACTTATGGAATATTGTTTTTGTACGTGATAACTGCAGCAAGATTTTCATATGCACAAAGATGAAAACACCTACAAAGGAGGAGTGATTGACAAAGATGACAGAATTTGTGGAGACAACAAAATTGACTTCTTTGATTAAGGAAAAGGCAATAATTACATTTATTAGTGTCTGAAAACCATTTATGGACTTTTTGCTGAAAACAAAAAAAGTGATCTTGTGACCTTTGATTTTGATGATTAGGAAGGGTATAATGTGGAAAGAACAGAATCATGATATAACCTTTAAGAGAGAGGATAAAAAGATGGGCAGCATATAATATAATAATAAATTTATTAATTAAATAATTTATTGTTTAATAATAAATAAATAATTTATTTATAACTGCTGTAAAGAAGATTGGAAGCCACTTCTTCATTTCTTTTCTTTTCTGTCTTTTCTTATATTTATTCATAATTTACTTATCTCTTTTATCACTTGTACTTTCTTTTTTGTTTACAATTGTATTGTTTATATGCTGTAAAAATATTTAATAAAAATTAATTTTAAAACATAGAAATGCAGCATTCCCAGCAGTAGGCTAACCACACCTATAGAAATGTGGCTATGTGTACAATCTTTTCTGCTATATTACTAAAGGACTACAAATAAATGTAAAGCAGATACCACCAAGCCAAGCAATTTTTATGGATTAGTTGAAACTCAGTTCTTCTGAAACTGAGTGTACGATGAGCAGTCTCATAAAGTATCTGCCACGCTCAGCAGGGAAATACAGAAAGATCCATTTACAAGGAGGTGAAGGTGAAAGCATGAGAATGCTCATGATCACGGACTCTCCTCCCAGGGTGTTTGGTAGCACCCAACCTCCCATTCTCTGTCTCCTGGATATCCTAGTATGCACTCATCCTTATAACTACTGGGCTTACATAAACCAATCTTTATGGTTTGTAAATAAAGGTTATGCTAGAGCCGGTGCATTCCATTGTGCTGCCTGTCCCCTGTCTATATTTTCCATTGAAATAATCATTAAAATTGTTAAACATACTAGGGAACTTGTAGTAGGTATCATCTTCTCTATGACAGATTGAAAGATTTACAAGACTAAATTATTTGCATGCACTAAATTAATGCCCCAAAATGGCAATTAAAAAACACCATACATAATTATGGTTTTACCTTTACTATGGTATTACGAAATGTCACAAAGTACCATACACAGTTTCAAATTTTCCAGAATTCTTCATCAATCTTCACTAAGTGAACAAAATAAATAATGCAGCACTGAGTAGCAGAGAAAGCATATAAGTGTACCGTTAGATCATTATATAGTTCGTTACTTAAACAATATTCATATAACACACTGCTGATGAGTTTTTTTCTAAAAACTTCAATTGGAGGCAGGAAGCCTGGCAGGTGCCAAGATAAATTTCTGTAGGCACATTCTTTCCCTCAGCACCAGGATGAATGGTATATTAGTTATATTTATTAGTATTTAGTTCAAAAATCTCAAATTATGGAATTAGGTGATCAACCCAAGACTGTTTCATGAGGCAGTAATGGAACATTATGTGAAAGTCTGTTGAATTTACTGAGAAACATGGGGTAGAAAATCGGTTTTTCTTTATGATAATCAAAATAAAACAAGTACCAGTTGCATTTTCTGTCCTTTCATGATATAGCAAATCAGTTGAGCCAAACTGCATACTCTGTCTGATGGCAGGACCAGCAGTGTAACCCTTTCAGAATAAAAGTATCATGAAAGACTTCTTCATGATGTTACTCAGCTGATTCAATGAATTCCTGCCCTGCGCTGTGAAAATGATACTGGAAGTCAGAAAGATAACCACTTTTGACTCTACATGCAAGAATTGTTCCTGCTAAACATTAAATTCTACATCAGTGTTTTTCAACCTTGGCAACTCTAAGAAATGTAGACTTCAACTTCCAGAATTCCTCAGTCAGAATCTTAGAGTTGCTAAGGTTGAGTAACTCCGTTCCACATGACATGGATGCAGACATAGTGAAAGGGTTCCTACTAGATCAGGGCTGTCAAACTCCCGGCCCACGGGTCGTATGCGTCACACACTGCCCACGCCCATGCCTGGTTTAGCAAAGGGGAAAAAAATCCCAATACATCACATGACGCCGCCGTGACGATGTGAGTTTGTACTAGATAGTCCTTTAGAACAGCTAGTAAGCTATTAAGTATGAACAAACCTTTCTTATTTACCTAATTAGGTTAGTTCCTCTTGATTTTCTCAAAGATTATAGCAAAACAATTGTTTCTTTGAGTATTCCAAAGAATCTTGGGAAGATCAAATGCAGAAAAGCTCCTGGACAACTTAAATATTTTCTCCCCACCTGTTTACCAAGTGAGAAGCTAAGCATTCCAACTATCCTCATCTGAATGTGGCTGATCTACCTTCCTGAGTTTGTAAGAACTGCTATATGATATGATTTTAACTCTACATCATATGAGAAAATATTGGGAGTTGCTAGTTTTCCAGGCATGTGGATTTCTATGTCTTGCTGCTGGTTCCTTCCTTATTACAATAACCTTAGGTCAGGGGTGGGTTCCTCCCGGTTCAGACTGGTTCTCCCGAACCGGTAGCAACCCGCTGGTGACATCATAATGATGTCACTGATCCGGTTCGGTCGGTGCTGGTCCGTGGGCGCCGCCATCTTTTTTTTATTTATTTTTTGAATTTTTTTTATTTTATTTTTTGAATTTATTTTATTTTATTTTATTTTATTTAGCCAAGTTCCGGCACTGTGCATGCGGTCGCCATCTTGTTTTTGGCTTTTTTTCCCCAGATTTTTCATTACTGCGCATGCATGCACACGCGAAGCAGGAGGGAGTGAACCGGCAGCGAGGTAAGTTGGAACCCACCCCTGCCTTAGATGGTATGGGAAGGAAAGGGAACTCTGGTGCTAAACCATTTTTAAGTTGACTCAGGCTTCCTTCAGACAGTGAGTTTGGTTATTGTTGACTGGGGGAAGCCCACCATTTCTGAATTTGCCATTCTTCTGAAGAATGCTCCTTCAAAGCATTCTAAGTATATGTAGTCATTGACTTATGACAATTGAGTAAAAAAATTTCATTGGTAAGTGAGGCAGTTGAATTGTGCTTCATTTTATGTCCTTTTTTTGCTACAGTTGTTAAGGGAATCATGCAGTCATTAAACAAATCTTGCTTCCCCATAGATTTCCTTATTGGAAGCTGGCTGAGAAGGTTATAAATAGTGAACACATGATCCCGGGACAGTGCACTGTCATAAATACATGCCAGTTGCCAAGTACATACAGATTTTGATCATCTGGCCATAGGGGTGCTGTACTGGTCGTAAGCGTGAAAAATGGTCACAAGTCCCTGTTTTCAATGCTGTCATAATTTCAAATAGTCACTAAATTAATTGTTGTTGAGGGCTGCCTGTATATGATTGTATAATCCAAACAGACGCAAAATGGGAATAATGAAGTTTCTGAGGTTTTGGGTTGTCTATCAGATGAAATGAAAAAGAATCACACATGTCTGGGTTTCTATACACCTGTGCTTCTGGTATTAGGACAAGCACTCTTATTTAGAAACATGGCATTTGATTTTACTTCATTTGACTCAGCTCCTTTATTGATAAATGGATGGGCTTTCATTTGAACCTTGCGGGATAAATGGCATAATTCTATCAGTGTCTATAAATCTAGCTGCCTAGCAACAAGAGCAACAATTCTTTCAGGGGAGCAATATGATACAAAGTATGATACAAGCTCCTGGTACTGGTTCCTGCAGCAAGTCTATTTATTAGCTACTTTGTTTCATTGAATTGAGAAAGTTACTTAGAATTAGCTGATGAAACCAAAGTAGATATGGACATTACTGGAAAATTTTTAATTCCTTATACTTTTCTATACGATGGCAGAAAATGTGCATTTATGAAAAGAAAAATGAAAAGCTATGAAGTCTAGATACTGGGAAATGGAAAGAAAATGTTTTAAAATGTAGAGCTTTGTAAAGTCAGAAGGATAGTTGGATTTGGATAGATGAACAGAAACAAGTCTAACATTCTTGCAACTTAGTCTTCTCCATACTTAGAATATTTCTGTTTCTCTACATATTTATCTATATTACAATTTTCATGTGCTATCTTAGTCTATATATATATATATATATATATACACACACACACACACACACATATATATATATATATATATATA
>QLTV01000613.1:4635286-4671668 GCA_003457575.1 Thermophis baileyi | reverse complement strand
GAACCCTAACCCTAAGAAAATCAAAACAGCCTATTTAAAAAAAAAAAAAAGCCATTTCCGATTATATGTTCACCTAATCTTCAAATACATTTTGTTGCATTTTATCTCTTGATCTTCTGCTGAATGGAAACCACTATTTGGAAAATGCATTTTTTAACCAAGGTACTGGACACACTTGTAGATATCACTCTACTCATTGATTACCAGATTGTTGTGAAATGTTAATTACCATAACTGTTACATGTAGTTGTAGTAACTAAGTTCCACTAAAAACACTAAGTCAAAATAATACCCTTAATTGAAAGTAAATATATGTCAGTTGAAGATTTTGGCAGATTAATCCAATGCAATTATGAATAGAATCATAGCAATAGCAGTTAGACTTATATACCGCTTCATAGTGCTTTACAGCCCTTTCTAAGCGGTTTACAGAGTCAGCATATTGCCCCCAACAATCTGGGTCCTCATTTTACCCACCTCAGAAGGATGGAAGGCTGAGTCAACCTTGAGCCGGTGAGATTTGAACCGCCGAACTGCAGCTAGCAGTCAGCTGAAGTAGCCTGCAGTGCTGCACTCTAACCACTGCGTCACCTCGGCTCATTCCATGACTTATACATGATGGAGAATTAGAAAAGAGAGAACTGTGAAAACGATATCTCATGAGCTTCACAACAGGGCATTCTGTTGAGGAGACAGTTCGGTTTTTAACAGCATAACAATTTTGGCAATTCTGAGTATTTTGACAATATTTGGAAGCAGTTTCCAAAGAAAACTGCCATGAATCCATTTCTTTTCATATCCTGGCATTGTAGAAATCCAAGAGATTTGAGCAATTGCAACAAAAGGCACTCAAGGCTGCCCATGTACAGTACAAGCTCAGTTAAACATACTTCTTTTGGCTCACCACACTGGGCAGATAGGCCGCAGCCACTCCAGTGCTGGGCTTTATCCATTTAATTCACTGGGGAGGGTATAATACATTTTTACTGAAGTATAGATGCTGTTTCTTAAACAGTCTAAATATATGTTATGGTTATTATTAAAATTCAGTTGTACGTCCAGCATTGAGAAGCAACTGATTGGGCCATATTTATCACATTTAGAATATTGCCAACTATTATTTATTTTGGTTATCTTAACAAAGAACTCAAAATTTAACAGATCTTGGTCAGAATGCACTTGTGAAATTTCTAACTACGAATGTTCCTCCTGTAGTGCTGTAAATGTAGTCCAGCCTGTTCCTTTGTATCTGGTGTCTTTCTGTAAATTTGAATCTTTTGGCATCATATGAACTTATTCCCTAGATGAATGTATGGTCCAAATACATAATACCGTCTTTCTTCTAAATGAAGCTGTACAGTGGGTCACTGCTATAAAACCTGCTAAAGCATTTTATTTCTACCCTATATTATAAGTAGAGCTGCAAATAAGTACATAGTTAAGCAAGCATTTGCTTCTATCTCATTGAAATGCTGGTCGGCATTTGGAATACACAGTGTTGAAATGCAGGACTGAAGCCAGGATAACTGCCTTTGGATTGTACAACAATCTCAGCACGTTTACCTCCCCTATAACATGCTCTTTTGATGTCAGCAGTCTTGAAGGCTTGTCAAATTACTATGATGAAAACTAAAACAGGGCTGAAAGGACTCTAAAGCACAGTGGCATAAGCTTCTCCCACTACTGTATCCCCCTAAAACCAGCGAAGGTGCTGGGGAGAGAACTTCTCTCTTGCCAGGGCCTTTGAACGCTGGCCTTAACTGCTGAGGCTGCGATCAGGAATTTCAATTAGTGCTTACCGCAGTGCAGGATCTCTCTCTCTCTCTCTCTCTCTCTCTCTCTCTCTCTCACACACACACACACACACACACACACACACACACACACACACACTTTTTGTTTTTGTTTTTGACTTGGTGAAGAAAGTTCATTTGGAAGTAGGCAGAGGCCACCAACGTCCAGAACAAAGACTAGCAAACAGGCATCTTTTAACTACAAGGATCAGTCGCTGTCTGATTCAGCTTTCTTTAAGGCCGACATAAGATGGGAGTATTGCTAGCCACAGGGTTACATGCATGTTTGAATATGGGGTGAAAACATGGGATACCCAGATAGACATTGATTCTTTTTAAAAAGCATTGTTTTGATAACTAGCCATTTGGAATGCTAAGGAAAGACAAAGGCATACATTATCCTTTTTCACTTGGGTTCCACTAGAGGCCATGAGGGGTTCTGCAAAAGATTGTGATTATAAACAAACAAATACATGTTTGTTTGTTTTTTTTAACTTTGTGCTAGCATGTTGGTAGAAATTTTTACAGGCTATGACTACCTGTCCGCTGCCCACTTTGCTCTTGCTGTAAATGTCATAAAATGCAAATTGGGTAAGTTACAAGTTGTTTTTTAAAATTATTTTTTGTGATTTTTATGCAGGGCTTCCTTGAGATCTGAAAATTATTTTAAAATTTCCTCTCAGATAAAAAAGATGGTATACATGGTTAAATAAATAAAAATCAGTGGCCTTTTAAACTCATCACCTGGATAAGTAAGTAGGTTTGAAGACCCTTTCAAAGCTGTAGAAAACAGGGTCCTCTTTCAACTCCATCAGCAGTTTTCTCCACAGTACGTTAAAAATTTCATTCACATTCTTCACTGTATTATAGTAAAAGGTAAGATGACTTGAAAAGTAAAAACAAAAGGAAGATTTTATTCCTAATTTCTTATGTTAAATCAAACTTAAAGTTATTTCTGCTCTTATCATTTTTAACGGGCTTGACACCATGAGGTATCCATCTAATGTGCTAGAATTTTCTGTGGCAACAAACAAATGGTCCATTCCTATCCATGGAGGTACTTGAGAGAAGAAGTGTTAAAGAACCGCTATTCTGGTAGCCCAAATTGGAACCGTTTATCGTGAAGAGAAAGTTGTCAAGGTTGAAGGGGAGGCTGGCTGTGGGAAGAAGCTTTTAATTTCAGTTTCAATTTACCACAATTTAACATTACATCAAACCCATAAACAATAGTTAACTGTAACTATAATTTATTGAAATAAGCTTACTTCAAAAATTATAAGCTGGAGTAAGCTTATTTTATCATTAAAATTAACCATGATTTGAAAAAGCTTCCAAATTTTCAGCTGTGGTTCATTGTGGACACTGGTTCAAATGTTTTAGATCTTAGAGGGGGGAAAGTGATGATTTTTACATGAAGTGCAGAACTACATTCCTTTTGTCAAATTATTAAGTCCCAAAATAATTTAATTTTTTTTTTTTTTTTGCAAAGCAAAATCATATTAGGTGGAGCAGATCTGACTAATATGCAATTATCTGAACCCTTCTCCTTTGTTTTTCTTCTCCCGCAGAGAGTTCAATTTTGTGGTGTCTGCAGGGAAGATGTGTTGATACATTTTAGGAAAAGTGGAATGTAGATATCTATATAAATGAAAAATGGATGAAAATATATATAAAAATTTGAAAGCCAATGTGGTATAATGTTAAAAGTGCTGGATCAGAAGCAAAGAGATTGAGGTTCACTGTCCATTAGTACAGCCGCCTGAATGATTTTAGGGTTGGACTGGGAAATTGACAAGTATCTAATCACTAAACCATACTGGATCTGTGGTGGTAGATCATGGTCAATAGCCTTCAATGAAGAGATCTTTCTCTTTCTTTATAAAATAAATAGCATTGATTCATATTAAAAAGTCAACCTTGTTATAATTAATATGCTATGCAGGC
Source organism: Thermophis baileyi (assembly GCA_003457575.1). Taxonomy (NCBI): domain Eukaryota; kingdom Metazoa; phylum Chordata; class Lepidosauria; order Squamata; family Dipsadidae; genus Thermophis; species Thermophis baileyi. Next base: position 4,667,931 of record QLTV01000613.1, on the reverse strand, counting down.
AATGAAGCACATTTGGAATAAGTAGAATATTTCCTGAATCAATCTTACGCATGAAATATATCAACTTGAAATATAAAGCAATCATACTGATACAGTAATGCTACACAGTCAGTTGGGCTACTTCAAGATGTAAATGAAGACAAAAAAAGACTTCCTAATAAATGAATGCATTGGAAACAAATACCACTTTAAAAAAAAAATCTCTTAGCTTATTTTACACTGAATATAGACTTTTGAAAAGTCCATCATTCCTTCAGCTTTTGTTTATGAAAGACTACCCAATTTCTATTTTGGAAATTGCAAATGTCAGTAAGAAATATGACTTTGATTTTTCCAATTAATTAATTGTTATTTTATTAAAAAAATATTTGCTATGAGTAACAAAGCTGAAAATTTGCTCATTAAGCTTGAAAGGACAAACAAAATAAATAGTGATCGGGGTAAAGGAGGGAGAACAGAAATTGATTACCGTATCTGGGCTTCAAAAAGCCAGATGGCAACTTGACGGCAGAAGAGCCACTGAAGACTCTTAACTTGTGATGGGGGTTTTTTTGCAGCTTAGATCTACTAGCCTAAGAAAGAAGAAAGATGCTTACCCAGGTTACAGTTTCTCTAACATGATGAAGATATGAGAATCTGCACATTTTAGCATATGGCAATGAATGTAATAGTTCATGAATTTATTTTGATCTGACAATCTGGCACTCATCTCTTTGTCTTTCAGAGAAGGCTTTCAGAAGCCCAGTGTAAAAAGCAAATGCCGAGAAAAACTGAGCATGCTTTCAAGCAGATGGCACCATGCTTAGGAACAAACTGTACTGGACTCAATAGGTTCTGATATTTGAGCTACAAGGCTGAAGTTTTGATTTCGAATCATTGAAACAATATCATCCTAATCAAAAGGAATGATCCCCAAGCAGCTTCTCTTGGGAACATCAGCTGTTGCAAACACAAAAAGGCTGATGCGGTCAAGCAAGACGACAACTGTTTCTGGCTCTGGGAATCATGCACATGGAACCATATGTTTCCCCCACTCTGATTTCTATGCAACAGATTCAAGAAATCATTTGCAGTGAAGCATACTCTGTGTGCAGCAATCCTTGGATAGTGAGGAGAATACCATTTTAGATCATTTTAGTGCTCAGCCAACAACTTGGCATTTTATGCATACGCACACGTTCACATTCCCCAACCAACACACTTCTAACCTTAACACAAACATTCCTTATAATGTATCCATCAACCCATTAAATATATACATTTAAATTCATTAAAACAATCAAGAGGCTATCATCATCCATGTCTTTACTCCATGCACAGCGTTCAATCACACCTTTACAGCATTTAGGAACTTCAACTTAAATATTTGCGCAAAATTTTTCATAATCCAAACCCATTCAATTTATCTCATGCTTTCTCTCACAAATTTTTAATATTTTTTTTCTTATTTTTCATTGACCTGCAGAAGAATAAAAAAGATGCACTTCAATTACCAATTTTACTCATTGTTATCTCTTGTGTTTTTAAAATCAAAATTCTATCAAATACTTTCTCAGTCACATTATAGGTTTGGCGCTTTTTCTTGCAACCTTTCCCATTGTTTAGGAGAATAGTAATAGTATACCTCAAGTCATTAGGTACAGATGTCAATTTCTCACACACATTAAACAACTCACTTATTCAAGCCACTTTGCAAGAAAATTGCATCCATATTCAACACTTTTCCGCTACCTATCACCAGCAAACATTACTGTTTTTCAACATTCTCATAGGATTTCTTTATTTCGGGTCCATTCTTTGTCATTATTGTTCTTACAGGAATCTCTGAAATACCCTTTTCAGCATTCCTCGCTTTAGTTTCACCCCAAATAATTGCATCATTTTATTTCTTATTCAATTTACTGTGTTGGAGGCTCCTTGTTTAGTCCTTTTTACCTACTTTCAATTTTTTCAAAAAAAACAACAACCCAAAAAATAGTTCTGTATTTTTTCTCTCTTTTAGTTTCAGCCAAGTTTTTCTTGACTACATTATTTGCAACTGTCTTGCCTCCCTATACACATTATACCCTATCTTTCTTCATCTTTTTTGTAGCAATCATTCTCCTGATTTGGTTCATCTACCTCCTCTGTTTCCTCCTTCCACCAAGCATCCTTCACATGCTTATGCGGCATTCTGTAAACATAATTCTTCTCATTTTATTCTAGGTGGTCACTGACAAATAAATATATTTTAATTTTAATCACAAGTCTTATTTAATTTTTAGACAGCGGAAATACCGGATGAAATTTTGTGGCTGAAGTAAGCAGATTTGAATAATGGCTAGATGAAAAACTGCCAACAAACCTTGCATATACTCTTTCAGGATAAAGTATATCATAATAATGCATTATATATTTATGGAATTTATATGCTGCATTAATCATATTAGATTTAAGAAGTATACAATGTGATAGCATACTAATATAATATCTACATAATAATCTAACAAATTTAGTATAATCATGCAATACAATAAGCACCATAATACACTAGATGGCACCACAACTTACTCAGAAAACTGTTATTCTGTTCCCTAAAGACCTTCCAAAACAACCAGATTTTCACAGTTGTCTAGAAGATCATGAGGGAAAGAACTTTCGTCACTCTTTCAGATGCTGTTGCAAGGGGAAGTTGGACAAAAGCTATCCTACAAAAGGCTTCTACCTATTATTCCAGTATTTATTGTTTATTAATTTGATTTATATAGCTCAACTGTAAGACACTGGATGGCTTCAACAATTTAAAGACATATGACGCCAATGCAAATTAAATTAACAAATTCCACAATTGGGTTTTTAACACAGTCTACACTCAACATGGCCATTGTATAAGCTCCACTACACTTCTAGATCCCCACATCTGGTAGCACATCCAGTTTTTAAAGTGTTGTGGAAAGCTGGTAGAGTTGGGGCCAAGCTTATCTCTGGGGGGATGATGTTCCATAGGGCAAATACCATTATAGAAAAGGTCCTCCTCATGGGTCCCACCAGCTAATATTCTCCAGCAGTAAAAACTATGAGATTAGAAGAACTTCTAATACTTGTCTGCTCTTTTAAGAGTAGCGCAAACCCCATAAAAAATCAAACAGTTGACAGTTCTAGGAGGACAATGATGTTGACATTTCCTGCATCAATCTCCTTCCACAAGAAAAAGAATGTGTGGTTTCCATAACTAGGCCTGCTGCCAGGCTGCCGGGATCCAGATAATCTGCTTTTTCCAGGGTAATTTATAATTGTGTCCCTTAGTGACAATTACAAATAACTATTATTTGGGGCTATTAATGAACTGTAACTGTTAATTATTAAACAATAAACTAGTTATACAAATGTATTCCTCCCAGGGTACGTAAAACACTTTAGTAGTAGGCAAACCCATCTTTTTCTGGCTGCTGGGATCTTCATTTCCTGCAGTGAGATACTGCTTATTGTCTGGACCAATCTTCTTGTACCCCACCCTGAAAATTTAACCCAGCAAGGTAGCCCTACAGGTGATATAGCTGACCTTATGGAAAAACTTCTCAACCTCCTCATGCTCACAGACTGAAAAAACTACCAAATAAAATAGTGAAGTATTATCTCTGTCACACCCCTCTTAGGCTTTTGACTTGGAGGCAAGTATGAGAATTTTTACATAGAGGTGCCCCATTAAATCGTCATAGAACCAAAAAATAGGTATATCCTTTGGGTCATTCTTCTCTAAAAGGGTCTAGATTAAACATTGCTGGACAATATTTAACAGGCAGAATAATTAATCTTTAGCACTCTTACCGTCACAGTAGAAGCTTGAACCTGAGCTCATACCCATATTTGATTATCACTGGCCCTTATTCTTAGCCAGCATTAGGTATGTTTTCATTCACTACATCTCTGACAGCTCCTCATTATGTCAAGGATTTCCTTAATTAGTAAGCAGGGAGAGCAATCAAGAAATTTGAAATATCAAACCTGTGAAGTAGACCATCCTAAATTGGTACTTCCTCCCAGTAAAGATTGACAACCCTAGTCAACCCCTTGGTTTTGAAAAAGACCACAAGACCAAAATCGACTAGATCAACCTCATTTGCAACAGGGGTCAAACCAGAAATGACTTGGGATAAACCTATAGTTGTCATGACAGCCTTGAATTCTTGAGCTGCCTTCAAAGAAGAAAGATTAAAATCACCCAGAGTTAGTAGTGTCAGTGAATTCAAAATCAATCCACTGAACAATAAATTCAAGCAATTCAGGAAGGGCAGCTGGGAAGATTGGGCAAATATTTTACAGTTAATTGTAATCAGAAAGCCTGATGTTTCAATGTTTTGGTGGGGTTTTCCTTTTTTTTTCCCCAGTGGACAGCAAGATATTTTAGGATGAGTTTAGATAGATTAAATATAGGACAGGAATTCTGCTGCAGAATATTTTTTCATTTTGTTTTAAGGGCTAATAGGATGGATTTTACCATAAAAGACTTATTTAAGTCAATCAGTTCTACTAAATTTTCTCCTTTCACAAAATTCCACCTAATGTTATGTTATCATAATGCTTGGATTAATGGGTTTTACTAATCTGCACAGATTGAGGACTACAATCTAGAAATGAGTAAAGTAGAATATATAGCACATATTAGATGAAAAAATAATGAATAAGTTTACACAATAAATTATTTCTCCTAATTATTTCCTATTTACTTTACCCACACTTCAATCCATCCCCTCTTTAATTCCTGTTTCCCCTTTTTAAATCTTTTCTGTTTTTGTTACTTTGCATTTTATCTTTGTTTGAAATTTAATAAAATTTGTATTGTTACATGTTACACAACAGACATTTTTTCTTCTTCTAAATTAGACTGATTCGGTTGGATTAACAGGGGCGTAATGAATCTAGCTCTAAGTTCCTGATAAAGTTACATTGTTTGCAATGGTCTCAAGGAAGATATGAAAACACATACTGACAAATAGCATTGTTAATATTAGAGAGAATGTGTTGAACTCATATGGATTGCTGTAATGTTATATGAAATCTGCTAAAAGTTATGATTGTAAATAAATGTTCATTATAAAATAAATTTGTTAAAAAAACAAAGAAAAATCCAGAATTGAATTATTTTGCATGTATTCATAGATATGTGAAATTGAATCCGCTACTGATGGCGACTACAGATATCACCAATGCTGCTTCCCTGCCTTCTTGTATGAACACATACTGTTCTCCAGAACGTCTACCAAGCTATCAAGGGATGTTTCAAATTTGGCTATTTTGAGGATGTTGACAGTTCATTCAAATATTAACATTTCTTAGATGACTGCTTTTTATATGATCTTTTGCTTGAATATCCAGAAATATTTCCAAAATGTTATATTTTTTCTCATAGTACACCAGACCATAAAAATATACTATTGACCTGAGATTTAACATGGAAGCTTAAAAATGTTATCCAGAAATAAAAAGAGAACACCAACACCAACATTAGGACATACAGTCTGGACTTAATGATGAAAGGCAGCATATTATTTACTTAATAAAGTTATAAATTGTCCATTTCATATACGTTATTTCGAGCAGCTAAATTTTTATTTATCTAGTCTGGAAAATGTATTAATACTCTATGTGAAATTATTTAAAATACATTCTAGCACTGTGAATTTTGGGGGCAAAGAAGTGTCTTTACATTCAGATATGGAAACATCTATGCTATATATAAAAAACTGCTGAAGTTTGTGGATAATTATTTAGATGATAAAGAATAATAAGATATTGAAATTGAGGAAATCCATAATTTATTAAACTCTCCATATGCTGTGAAAATATTTTAAGTTGCCCTGTTTTTCAGTTAATTTTTTTTTAAGCTGACATTTTGGATATTGAGGTTCACATAATTACTAATAGTATTAAGATTAAATGCATATAGATCTAACATGAATAGACAGAAAAGGAAAACGGCTTAAGCTAGAAGTTTAAATCATTTTTAATATGATTTCTTTCTACTTTTAAGGAGAATTTTTGTGGGAATGAAGTTTAACATTTCCTAATATAAATTTATATAACATATATTTATATTATAATTTTATAATTTTATAATTTATATATATATATTATATAATACCGTATAAATTTATATAATATATAAATATATTATATTTATATAATATAAAAATACAACATTTTTGACAGTATGCAGAAGTAAAGTGTAGCAATTCATTCTGTAGGCTTTTGACTGATCAAATTTGCCAGTTTCTGCAAATATCTTCACCCAAAAACAATTAGAAAAAATTATGAGAAAAAAACTTTAATGCAGTAATTCCATAGGATGTTGAAAAATGACCAATGAACTAGAAAGTGGGGGGTGTCTTGCGAGAGTCCAAATACCACTCATATTATTAATTATCAGTTAGATTCAATGCTGTCATTCTGCTAGGAGATACTATTACAATTGAAAATAGAATTTAATTAGCACAGAATTTCACTTATTTCTCAGATTGGTGGACCTTTTCAGAAAATTTGAGGCATCGGTTGAGAAGCTAGCAATTTATATGTAATTTTATACAACCCAATGTAAATTCATTTCACAAAATTATTACAGACCAAGATGCATTAGATACTATAAACTCATTCCTGAGCAAACATGCCAAAGATTGTACTGTTAGCTTATAACATACTATATGTACAATCACGAAATAAAATCCCAGTCCAGAACATACCAAATCATAGATAAGTGTCACTGAATTTACTTCTGAGTAAATATAATTATGACAATACTACACATATATTTATTTCATATGTGAAAGTTACAAAAAAGTTTACACTTTCTCTTTAATGCCAAATAATTTATTCAGACTTGGAAGTCTCTTAAATGATAAATCTATTTCATTTAATACCCTCGTATGATAATAAATTGCTAAGTACAATCATTACTTCTGATAATATAATGTATTAACTTAAAGTTGGCGAAATAAAAATAATTATGGCTAAAACTAAATGTTGTTAATTTTTTTAGTTTTAGGTATCGCAAGTTCAGACTGTGGTTGAACCAATTTGGATTAGTTTAATAAGTTGCATATGAAAATATTCATTTTAGATTGTACCATTTATATACTCCAAGGAATATTCATGTCATAAGACCCAACTTTCTATTTAACAACAAAACAAAAATACATTGATCAAGAGGTGTAATGTTCAAAGAGAGAAGAGCTAAAGGAACAATTGAAATTTTGACTGTATCTATAGGTATGGAAGATAGCAAAAGGCATTTTGACATAAAAAGGAGTAATATTATGATTCTCTATAATATAATTATGTTGTTTAGTTTTAGCCATAATTATTTTTATTTCGCCAACTTTAAGTTAATACATTATATTATCAGAAGTAATGATTGTACTTAGCAATTTATTATCAATGGTAGAAAAATACTAATTCATGAAGCAGTTGTGCTTCCTTTCTGTGGCTTGTATATAGAATTGCACCATTAAATTCAGAGGAACATCTTTTTAAGCAAAGGAAGCACTTTCCTTTAACCAGTCCCACCCAGAGTAGTCAATAGTAGTAATGAACTGAATATTCTAAAACCCCATATCTGTTTCAGTTCTCCAATAGTAGCTTTAGTAACTTTAGTATGTACAGTTCTACGCCTATAACAGTAATCCATTTACACAAATTTATTACAAAATTCAGTAGGAGCAGGATTATATCCTTTGTTAATGTTAAATAAATTGCACGGCTTTGATGACTACAGAGACAGTTTAATCTTGCATTTCATACAACCTCAAGCTATTAGATATCACATGGTTGTACAATATACATTTTCAAATTTGATTTGCTTTGTTCATGGGAGTAGCCTCAGGATAGCAACATTTCCCTGCAGTCTATGAAATAATTCTCAAATAATGAGTTCATCTGGCAAGTAACCACTGTTATTTGACCTTTAGTTGAAAGAGTACTTTGTTTTCATTGCTTTGAATTCAAAGATAATTTCAATCACTTTTTTTTCACATAGAAATCTTCATACCATTTCTTAAAATGATTGTGGATGTTGCCAGCTTCTCAGCATAATTCAATCACGAGAAAATGAGGTAACATACTGAGATCAATTACCAAACAACAGAGTCTTCACTACGTATTCTAATAAAGTATAATCAATATACTCTAAATATATAATTAAGATAACAAGCTCCCTTGTTTTCAATGGGGAAATATTAAATGTGTAAACAGGTAATAAAGTTTTAAAATGCTTCTTTTGGTTGAATTATGAACACAGTATGAAACCCTTGTTAGTCAAACAATGCTGCAGCACTATCTGTTCTTATCCAGAAACTCAAAAGAGTTTACTCCTGGGAACAAATGTATAGGATTGTACTATTTATCTGTCGAAATCTGTGAGAATCATAGATTAGGGATTATGAAGGTGCCATCATGGTAAGAAACACATAGTTTGGTAGGCATACATGAAAATCAAGAGAAAATTATAGCCTTCAACTGTGCTACATGTGTGCATGCATGTAAATGTTATTAATGGGGATGGATTTAAAAATATAGTGTAAAATTAAGCTAACATTCTAATTCAGATAATTTTTATATTTAAAATGACTTTGTGCAATTATACAAAGCTCAGTTCAGGTGAACTTAGAATTTGTATTTAATTTGAAACATACAAAGAAATTTCAAAAGGAATTTTACCCAACAAGATATTGTGAATATGTTATTAAATTCTTATTTGAATGCTCTTTTATTTATTATTATTCTCCTGTTTAAGAAGGTTGTCAAGGTTGTTGTTGCTATCGGTATTACAACTCACAAGAAATTCTACTAACAGCGACACTTCCACGGTAAAGCATGATTTATCACAATTGTCATTACACACCTATGAATTTCTTTGTTAAAACTGAAGGAACAAGTTATAGGCTATAAAAGAAGTAACTTGACTTATAAGTCAGTAGCAAATGTCATTCATTTGTGATTTGATCAATCATTATGTTATCCTCTGTCTTTTTGTTGTTTTAATTAAAAAAGCATATATCCATCAATTTCATATATCTTAATGCTAGTTCTCTGTGAAGTTTTTGCATCAACTGAAAAGGTGAGAAAATATTTATTCAAGAGGTCCGTTACCTGGCTTTTCACAACCAGGTAACCATTGCAAAAATACAGGTAGTCCTCGACTTACGACCACAATTGACCCAAAAATTTATGTTGCTAAGTGGGACATTTGTTAAGTGACATTTGCACCATTTTACAACTTTTCTTGCCACAGTTGTTAAGTGAATCACTGCAGATGTTAAGTTAGTAGTATGGTTGTTAAGAGAATCTGGCTTCCCCCTTGACTTTGCTTGCCAGAAGGTTGCAAAAGGGGATCACATGACCCCGGGACACTGCAAAGGTCATAAATATGAATCAGTTGCCAAGCATCTGAATTTTGATCACATGGCCATGGCGATGCTGCAAAAGTCATAAGTGTGAAAAATGGTCATAAGTCACTTTTTTCAGTGATGTTGTAACTTTGAATGGTCACTAAACAAACCGTTGTAAGTCGAGGACTACCTGTAATGGCAACAGTTATTCCTGATAAAATATATTGATCAAATTAATTTAGCAACACCTTTTCAAAAGGGATATAATTTGGAGTCACAGTTCATTTCTAAAACACTATCAACTGAAAATGAAAACAGAAATATACTATATTATATATACAAAATCCTATTAAGGGTAATATATAATTTTAAAATAATAAACTGCTGAATGTTATTTACATTAATTCTGCCAGTTTAAAACTAAGCCTTATTTGTGACAATACATATTTCAATCTGAATATCACATTCACATTTTGATCATTTCCTATCAGTAGCTTTGTTTCTTATAACATTTGAAATATTAAATAAAGTATTGGGAGAAAATCATGTCAGAAAGACTTTGGGGATTTGATCAAACTAGATTTGAAACTTACTTACACAGGGATTGCCCAAAAGTTATGTATATTTACTTGGGAGAAAGCCCTACTGAAGCAACTAATTATTTCTGAATATACATACATTATACTGTAGTAATTAAGGTATTGACCAGCACTTAGAAACTCTGTTTTCTGTCCACCATCTGCCATGGACTGTGCTACTTTGGCCATTCATTCACTCCTAGTCCAATTTACCTTACAGAGTTGTTCTTCTGGCAAAAATGGCAGGATAGAGCACTATATATACCACTGGAGCTCCTGAATGAAGCAAACAAAGAAACAGACTACTCTATAAGAAACTATTTGACAGAACTGGCTAAAATCTACCTAGTAGATTTTACCTAGTAATCTACCGATTTTTTACTACCTAGTGTATAGCTTTGAATAAAACTGGCAAATAAAATACCAGGAAAAGTGCAAATCTACAGGATTCATAAAAGACTGATGAGTTTTTAATTTAAAATTTGATTGAAAAGCAACTTTTGCTAATCGAAATCATATATCAAAAACCATTAAAACAGATGTATACATTGTAATGTATCTTTTGGTTTGCAACTTATGACAGATTTGACTTTATGCTTGAATTTCAGTGAAGGCCTTTCTGGTTACAGTTTTTTGTAGTAAAAATACAAACTTTAAATTCTGTCATATGGCATCATCCTTTTAGAAGTCAATGGTTCCCCAGATCATTTTTATCTTATTTTGGCTTGCTCAGTTCAATAACTAAGTTCACAATGATGAACTTAAACAGAACTATCCATTCTTGGCAGGCCTATGACCATGATAATGTAAGTCAGCAGTACTGACTATTGCAAGGGTATTGTAATGTAAACATTGTCTCTTAAGATTCAGCAATTGATAATATGATAATAAGTCACCATAATGTTTCAAAAACACATCATTAGCAATAATTAAAGGATAAGTTTATTTAAGTTAATAAGATGATAGCATTACCTGTATTTCAATGTTGAGGAGAAAATATGTATTTGGAATGCTCTTTGATGAATCAGTGAAATTGCCTAAATTGATGGGGAAGGGAACCGAAATACCACAGCTGAACAAACTGCTGGAAGATGTGATTATGAAGTTTAGGGAGTACAGTTTGGATGTTATTTTATGCATTTATTTTTTTTAAAAAAATATAAGTGATAAGAGCGATTTAGACTACTATGTTCTGAATTTTCAAAAACTGCTTTTTTGTGATTTTACATACACAAAAAGAAAAATCTTTAAATAATAACAAAAACAAGAGTAAAAATGATTGACAGTTGAAATGTTCCAATATATGTGTATTTTTTAAAAGAGGAATCACAATCTGGGTGTGCATTTTCATTTGGACAGTGCAGTGTTTTAATTATCTGGTGTTTTTATTTTTAAGGTAAGTATCCTAGAATTCTGCTTGATTTTCCAGGACAAATGGACATCTTAATTCAGTAACATAAGTAGTATCACTCTGTTTCTTTTCATATTTCGTCTCCATCACAACTATAATCTGAAAGAGAAGTATCCTTAAAGCAAAACCAGTTTCAAACTGGATGTAGATTGAAGCAGACTACAGCAAGAATAGGATGTCGAACCACTTATCATCTATCTTTGAAATATTTCAATAGCGCAATCAAGCCTAATCTTGTTGAGGCTTCAGGACAGTTTCTAAACCGCAAGAAAAATAGGGTGAGTGCACCACCTCAACCTAGCCTGTTGGGTTGCGCCATAAGGCTCCAGAGGACAGATAGCCGCCGCGAGGACAGGATCCAGCCCCTTTCTTTTCTTTTCTTTTCTTTTCTTTTCCTCGGAGCACCGCTGGACCTTGGCTGGACTTCCCGCGACCCCTTCAGAGTTGAGGTGGCAGATAAGACCTCCCCACTCGCCTTTCTGAGTGGGGTGAAATTAGTAAACTGTGCGAAGTTTGGGATTTTGGGGATGGAAAAGATTCTGAAAAAGTTTCAGAAAAGTTCTGTGTATTATTAAGGTCGCAATTATACTTCCAAAAGAAAAGAAAAGCAGCTTAATAAATACCGAAACCTCCCAGCTTCGTTTATTTGAGCAGAAGTTTTGCCCTAACTTCGGAAGGTCGCGGTTTGATTTTGCTGAAAGCCAATACTCTATCGATTGCCCGGGACTTTCCTCTTCGGAACCAAAACTTTTTTTTTAAACGGGGAGATTAATATTGCAAGAACCAAAGTCTGCTCCCCATCGAACGAATCACTAGCGCTGAAGACTGGCCCGACTGAAGGTCGGGGACACCCCGCAGCTGATTTTTAAAAACAAGATGGGGGGGGGCATTTTGAGGTGCTGGCCCAGCAAGAGGGAACTCAATAAGAGATCTGCTTCTCGGTCCCAATTTGGTCTAAAATAGCGCCGGTGTGGCCCGACATATCCGCTCCTCAAATCTACCAAAGCTAAACGCCCCTAGAATGCAGTTCCCTTAAGGGAAAAGTTCTGCCAAATGCTGCCAAATTGGGGGAGGGGGGGAGGCGGGATCCCAGAAAATGAGGAGGGGGTTGTTGATTTCCAGTGCGGGTCGCTGTCGAGTTCTGTGGCCTTCCCCGCATTTCATCCTTCATAATACAATATTAAAAACGACAAGCAAGAAAAATGCGTGACAAGCGGCAGGATCGACCTAACCGGACTTTTAAAGGTTTACAAATTAATGGGTCTGGAGTGACTGGGCTGTGAGAGTCAAAGGGGCGTTTCCGTCGCCCAGGAGTTTATATTGAAGTGGTAAAAGACCAGACAGGTAAGATGGAGACGTTTGATGGATACCTTAATTACACAGCTGAGATCAACATAGACTAAGACATCATGCCTATCCAGTTTATTGATTTCAAAGGAAAGCCGGTTAAGGACGTTGGAAAGCGTTTTGATATTTCCTCCGAGATAAATGCCGCTGAAATCAGTGGAACTTATTCCCTGATTCGCCTTAGAATTGCCAGTCTCATTCCATTTGCAAAGGGCGCACTCTTTCCATTACTCCCGGCCTGGCCTTCAAGCAGGAGTTGCCAACCGTGCCAATCGCTTCTTTAACAGTAACAGGAGAGGCTCTCAGGAAAAATCAGCCCGCTTTATGAGAACACGAGCACCTGAGTTGATGAGGTTTCTAAATCGAATTAGCCACGTAGCATACGGAAACTGAAACGATCTGATGAATTGGAAAATGCAAAGTAGGGCACAATTAGTATACAATGTAACTAGATGGGGGCTAGAAATGGGGTCAAATATTTAAATGAAGGGTGCCAGTTTATTTTCAAATTAACTTTTCTTTTAAAAAAAATGAAATACACAAATTAGGTCTGTGCTTGTCCTTTAGGAAAGCCGGAGCGCTGGTCCACAGGGCGCTTAGACTTCGCGGGATAAGAACGAAGAGCAGATTCAGACAGCTTTCGCTGAATAATCTCCGCCTGTCAAGCGCTGGAGGCTGGGATGGTCCTGCTCTGGTCTTTGGATTTATTTTCTCAGCCGAGAGAAGTAGGTCAGTGGAGCACATGACAAAGGCCCAGGCCAACCCGAAGCAGAGGCAGCCGCAGAGCAGATAAGCGAAGCTTTGGCAGATGAATTCCGAATTCGCCCAACTGGCCCCCTACAACTTGCGAGTCCGGTCAAGCACAGCCCTGCCACATAGCCCGAGGCCACTTCTGCCCCGATCGGTATGTGTTCTAGCAACCCCTCTTCTGGGTACCAACCGTTGATGAGACCAATATAACCAACCAGCTGTGCCTTAAAAGGTTCCAGAGAAGGGTCTCGTGGAGGGGCTGTTTTATCCAGAACCAGCAGTATGCCAATCACTTTTTGGGCGATCTTGATCCTATGCTTTTTCGCTCACCTGCTCATCCGCCCATTAGTGCTACTTCTTCAGCAGAATATTGTCCCTATCTCACCTGGACCAATCGGACGCAACTGATTAGCGCAGGGTTGGATTCAGAAGTAACCCTCCCCCGCAGCCAACCAAAGAGATCCATTTCCAAAAGGCGTACTTAGCCATCTTTAAAGAATCTTAACCGCGAGCGAACTCTATGGGAGCTATTCCCAAGTAAACCTGCACGATGGTACTACCAACTTCTGCTTCGAAGTAAATTTCATTGAATGCGGTTGAGTTCACTGGTAGTAAAGTAGTGTTCGGTGTATTTGACAGACCCTGCCAAATTGGAGGCCTGATTTTATGGCCTCTTCTTTACCAACCATTTTTAGACCCCTCTCCAGGGGCCAAAGGCAAAGCGGACGTCCACTGCATAGAAAAGCGCTTGGAGCGGGTGTATATTTCTTAGCTCTTCAGCAGTTACGGCGGAGGAATTTCAAGATCGGGCGGGGTTCTTATAGTTTACGAAGCAGGAGCTTCCTCAATCTAAGAACTTAAAAGCCTAGTTACTGCCCAAATACCCGAGCGTTGAAGTCCTGAGGTCAGATCCTTGGAGGCGTCCTGTCCCTCGCCGAGTCCTAGCAATAGTCCGGCAGAAGCCGCGCATCCCTTCATTAGACCCCTGAGTAAGGACACTGGAGACCGCTGGGTTGTTTTACAGCGACCCTCCCCTGTCACCGGAACCTACAAGTATTGTAAGTCTCTCTGCACTACCGACCTTTTTCTCGGCATTTATTCTCCGATTTAGAAAGGACTCGGTTGTTTTGACCAGGATCTCCCCCTGCTTTGGATGGGGAAGGGGTCAACAAGTAGACAAACTCCGCGCTTGCTTTGTGGAAACACACCCACCAAGTATTTTCTACTTTAACTGCACTTCAAATGCTTTAAGAAAGTGACAATAGGATATCCTAATTAACAGGATCGTCTTCGTCCCCCATAATTTCTTCTTTTAACCTCAGATTTATTCCAGTCATTTAAGTGAACGCCTGTCTTTTTTTGGTCGTGTTAACCAAGCAGGAAAGTACCTGCCGCCAGAGAAGAAAGTTCACCTGTATTTAGTCTGTAACTAGAGCGAGTTTATTTAAAACAACAACAACAACAACAACGAAGGGGATGGGGGTGAAAATAGCGGTCTTTTTTTAAAAAAAAATTAAAGGCCTTTTATGCTTCCAGTCCCGTTGTTTTAATGAATGGCGATTGGAAACGAGATCTGCATAAATCTGGAAACTTGCGAGGTTTAAAAGTAGACGCGCGCCTTCGGGGGAAAGAGAGCGGATCTAGGAGCGTCCCTCCAACCCAAACAGCCCGATCTACCACCAACCACTGGATAAGCGGGAGGCCAATTTCAACAGGATTGTGCAATTTAACCTGAAAACAACGCCAAAGCCTCTTTATACCAGAGATCCGCGAGAAATCTCCTCTGGACGGTGCAATGGGGTGAGGAGACACAATAAGGGATAACGCGCTGAAGGAATGAATGAAGCTCTCGATTTATATTCTGTTGAGGAAGTGAATTATTTGAGAGTGAGAAAGGGGAGAGGTCATCCAATTTCCTTTTGGGATTTGAGAAGTACTGTACTGATAGGAGTGCTCCATCAATTATGATCAATATGCTATCTTTGGATTCTCTGTCTTTCTCTGCTCCAGTCCTCCCCTTGCTATTCAATGTATCATACCCCTAATCAGTCCACAGGCAAACATGCTTAAATCTGATAAGTAAATTCAGAGACTTGAATCAGTGAAAATTATCTCAAGGCCAGCAGAAAAGTTGATGTTCAAGGAATATATTTGGAAGACAGAAGCTGGGAAGGATGACAGGTGTGTATACTGCTGCTGCTGGTGAAGTAGGTTTCCCACTTGCAGACAGCTCAGCCTTTCCTCCAAATATTTTAGGAACCCCCTGAAGTCATCTTCAACACCCCAAGTTTGGCATACTGTACAATAAGCCTGCAAAGCCACAAAGAGTGCCATTGACTGATCAATGGATCATGGAGCCATGGGAAAAAAAATAGATGAATAAGCATCACAAAGGATAGGAATTGGATGCAAAAAGACAAATGTGTATCTAGATGGACCAGGAGTTAAAATGATTGAATGTTGTCCAAAGCTGTGCACACTGAAAAGAGTGAGCTGATCCATAGCACTCTGCAGCTGATTCCATCAGAACTTTTTCTTCAGTTCTGGTGAGTGCCAGGCCACAACTCCACCATTGCCAGTTTGCATTTTCTCTAGGAAAATGTATGTTGTATCTAAAGTATTTGGGATAGTGGGATGAGAGCTTAGAAACTTGCTTAAAAAGAAGCCTCACTGCCCAGTTTTACTTCCAATCCTGCTTGCCAAGCATCCTTTAGACAAATTAGTAGTCTAGACCCACCTTTCTCCAGAGTCCTTTTCTTCTTATTGCTTACAGGCCATATACACTTTGTTTAACCCAACTTGGTTGCCTTCATTGGGTTGTAGTCCAAGGATGGCATACCAGTTTGGGATAGGCTGGTCTAAGTTTCCAGTAAAAACTATATATTTCTAACTAGTTTCTCCTCCTCCTCCTCCTCCTCCTCCTCTTCCTCTTCCTCCTCCTCCTCCTCCAGACCCAGCAACCACTATCTTTATCCGTCTCAAATTTCCCACCCCCATTCAAAGGGAGCATCTCTGCTCACCAGCGTTTGCTCAGAAGTCGGCAAAGTAGCAAAACTTCTGCCTGCTGAGCAGTTTTTGTAGAAAGGAGAGGGACCACCTCCTTTTGTAGAAAGGAGAGGGACCTTCAAAGAGATCCTCAAACCCCCCACCACCACCCCAAATGGAGAAGGCGTGGGGGTAGGAGACGGGAGACAAGACATAGACATAGACCATATCTGCCAAGAGAGAGAGAGAGAGAGAGGGGGGGAGAGGGAGAGGGAGAGAGAGAGAGAGAGAGAGAGAGAGAGAGAGAGAGAGAGAGAGAGAGAGAACGAACTTTCTGATAACGTGGCAGCATCCACTGCCTCCCCATCTCTAATCCTTCTCCAGTTCCCTTCAGAAGCAGTTCCTAAAGGTTGGCTCGGCCGGCCCTTCGCTCCCTCGCTCCCTCCCTCCCGGGCCACGCCGAGGACACCGTCCCGCCCTTTACCTCGCATGGTGCTGGTGAGTCCCCGCTCGGCGCGGTCATGTAGCTCTCAACTTAAATCCCCTCCTCAGCAAGAGCGAAGACGGCGGCTGTGGAGAGCCTGTCCCGCTGCGGCAACCATTCCTCCCACAAGGTGCTCTTCTTTTTTTCTTCCCGCTCCTTTTAACTTTCTTTTCTTCTTCTTCTCTCTTTTTTTGTTTCTATTTCGTCAGGGGATTATAATCTCTCCGTCTCTCTCTCGCCTCAGGCGCCAAAACGCTCTCAAAAAGTGTCTCTGGGCGACTCGTTGGATTCGAGCGGGGTCAGCCGTCTTCCCCGCTCCTCTCCCGGCCTCTCCGCGCTCGCTCGGTCCCTTCTGCCCGGGCTTTTCAAGTCCGCAACAACCCGATTTGCGAAGCTTTCTTTTGTGATTCCCGCGGCCTGGAGAGCAGCGGCGGAGGCGGCGGTGGAAGGGGACTTCTTGTCGGATGGATGGTTGCGGGGGGGGGGGAGAGAAATCAGACGAAAAGAGGGAAAGACGGAGGAGAGGAGTTGCGCTTTTTGTAAGGAAGGAGGGGGAAAAAAGCCCAGCCACCGAAAAGAAGCAGAGGAGGTGGAGGAGGAGGAGACGGCTACGGACGGTAGAGCCTGTGCGTTTTCACACGACAGTTGTGCCTGTTTGGAGCAGATTTCCCCGACGCGTCTGTTTTCATCCTTCGGTTGTTACAAGGACACGCAGGAAACAGGAGCGCGAGGGAGCTTGAGTGGCAAAGCTGCAAAGAGGCTTATAGCGGAGGGCGGGCAGCGCCGGTTACTTCACGCTCCGCCTCCTGTCAAGCCCCTCGGCCAATCCGAAGCTGCCGGAGTTGGAAGCCCAGCGGAGGGAAGAGTCTCGGGCCTGGGCGCCGGAGGAAGCGACTGGGGGAGGCGGAGTTTGGCAGACGCTTTGTCGAGAGCGAAAGCGGGGCGGGGCCGAGGGAAGGAGGCGACGTAGGGAGCGCGCGCGGGTGCGCGCGGGTGCGCGCGAGCGCCTTCCCTCCCTCGCTCGCTCGGTGCCTCGCGGCCGGGCTCCGCTTTCGTGATTCCCTTGCGTCGCTTTCTGGGCGAAGCTTCGCGCGCTTCAAACGACCTCTTAACTTGCGGTCGGCGGTTTGAGGGGAACTCGGCTTGGCTCGGCGTCGTTAGAACGGGGTCCTCTCACTTCTCCGCTTCTCTGTCCTGCCGTCACCCCGAACAAGGCAAAAAAAGAAAAAAAAAGTTGATTTCCTGTTCTCGAATCGCTCCCGTCCCACCTTGGATGCGTCTGAGGAGATTTCTTCGCTCTGCTTCTCTCTGGCTTCTCTCCTTAAATTGGTTAGAATTGTCTCTCTGTGTGTGAAACGCGGTTTCTTAACCTTTATGTAGTAGGCTTGAGTATATAATAAAACAATAAGCAGATTTCCAGCCAGGGGAAGGATGAAGATGCCGTTAAGAAAGACTTCAGAACTGTACAGAACTGTTACAGAACTGCAAAATGAAATGCAGGTGCAGAAGAACATGATATTATTTCCAACTTTTATAAGATATAAAGTTATCTCTTATACAATAGGATCCTTGGGTGCAGGTGTTAAAAAGAACACAAGATCATCCTATCTATCATATCATATATATGATCTCCCTCTCCCTCTCCCTTCTCCCTCTCCTTCTCTCTCTCTCTCTCTCTCTCTCTCTCCCCCCCCCCCCTCCCTCCCTCCCATTGACTTTGCTTGCTAGAAGGTACCACCAGCTAGAAGCCAGCTGAAACACAAAAACTGCAGAAGAAAAAAGTCCTTTTTTCTTCTGCAGTTTTTTGGGGGGATATTTATTTGCATCCAGCTTTTATTATTTTTACAAACAACCCAGGGCAGCAAACATACCCAACATACCTTCTTCCTCCTATTTTCCCCACAACAATAACAACAATCCTGTGAGGTGGGTTGGGCTGAGAGAAAGCAACTGGCCAAAAATCACCCAGCTGGTTTTCATGACTAACTCACAGACTGGTGCCCTATTAATAAGACCATGACTAACTTTCTAGACTGGTGCCCTATTAATAAGACCAACATATATATTATCTGAAATCAAGTAAACCCAAGCTGTTTTAAATCTTTTTTTCCTTTAAGTTTTAGTCTATATTATTAATCCATTTTAGAAATCCAGGAGAAAGTACTTCCACTTTTAGAAAATACCATGCAACTTTCTAAAACTGAAACTTACATACCATATGATCTTTCTCCACTGCTGAGTTAAAGTCCTCTTCAATAGGTCTTGTGCAAGCTTCCAAAGTTACTTGGAGAAAGGATTCAAAACTTACATTAGCAGAAGCACAGCAGTTCTCTGCTATTCATTAAAGCAGGCAGATTTTTTGGCTGGACTGGCACCTTTTTTTTTAAAGCTCACACAAAAGTCTGGGGAAACATTGGGTGACTTTAATTAATTGTAGGGAAGTGCTGCTCTTGCACACACTGAAGTCCCAAATAGATGTTCTGGTTGTTGTTTTTTTGAAGCAAATACAGTGCTGCTATTTGCCCATACTTGAGTCAAAAATCAACTGGCATGAAACGTGCTCATCTCTAATGTGCCTTTTCCAGACAGTTGACTTGGAAAACTAAAGATAAGTGTGAATAGTTAGGGTCAGACATAATCATAGATGTTTCCTGCTTTCATTTTAATGGTTAAAATTATGCGTTCTAGAAACCAGTGATATGGTACTCAGAGTACTCCTCATAATCCTTGTTTGCAGAGTGATTGGTGATACTAGTAATATTCTGGGATAGAAATGATGTAATTGTGTGATGGATAGCACTGGCATTAAACAGTTCCCTGGGCTGATTATTTTATTAATTTACTTCTTTGTTATACCCTTAGTATTAAACCATGTTCATAATGATGACCCTTCTTTCCATTTGGAACTCATGTATATCATGACATAAATAAGAAAAAATGGAATAGAAAAAGTGCATACTGAAGAATCCAAAGCCAAAAACAATATCTTACTTTGGGTTGAATTACTAAAAGTCTATAATATTTTGATATAACTATTTCCTGATTACAACTGCAATGCATTATGCAATTAATATTGCAATTAATATTCATATATGCAGGTGTTTTTTTTCTTGTAACACAGTTTGGTCAAAAATGGAATATCATGAGATTTACCTATTTTCAGTACAGAAGGCTGATATATTACAAGAACACATTACTGTGAAAAGTTTGGAATTGTGTTAGTGAAAGTTTCGGGAACACATTAATTTTCTTTCATAAGAGTTTTTGTGAATTTTGATGTAAACAGTATTGTTCTGCCAGATATTAATAGGGCTACCATGCTGATTCTTTCAAACACTTGACTACGAGATTATTTTATTTTCATTAATAAATAGTCTCTAAACCCAACATAAATTCTAGTTCCTAATTTAAGCAGTTAGGACCAGGATATTTCTTTGTATGTCCTATTCTTGTGTCCTACAAACTGGTGGGTAACTACAAGAGTCCAATACCTTTTGAGATATGTGTTCTCATCCACTACTCCAATTTTTAATTCTATCTCAAAAATACTTTCCCGATTCCATTTCTGCTTCTACTTAACAACATTTATGCTTTTATATTCTTCAATACGGTTTCTCAAGAAAAAAACACCATAAAACAACTGAAAGATAAACACAGTGCACAGAAACAGTAATAGAAGCATGAAACTAATAACAAGCTCATTTTAAAAAAAACTAAATACAATAGATAGAATGAAAATCATACTATCTATGATTGCAATATTCATGTACTGAGATAGGGACATCTATGTTCAGGAGGACATTATCTGCAAGTTTGGGGAAAGTCCAAAACACACAGAAGGAAAAACTAATTAGGAAAAATCCTTAGAATCCCTTTCAAAAGATCCCCCAGTGAATGCTAAGCACAAAGTGAAAATCCAAATACATGGAATAGTATGAAGTCCCCATATTATACAAAAGAATTCTAGCCATAAACAGATATAAGCACTCCTTTGTCTTGAAAGTCCTCTTCTTATTTTTCTTTTTTACTTAAAGCATTAAAGGATAACCCTGAGATCCCTAAAGGATCTGTTGCTTTTGCTGCCACCACCAAACTAGAATTTGAGTCATTTTTCTACAATGCAGTATATAGGTATAAACATTACAAAGTTACATAACTAGATGAAAAGCGGGGAAAATACACAACAGCAGTCACTTTAATAATGCTTAACCAAGGAATCAATTAACATGTATTAAATAACTTAAAATTGGTTGTAAACAAGTACTATTACAACATGTCCAAAGGTTATTAATCACCTTCCCTGGAAGTAAATATCTATTTATAACTCTGTCACTTTGACAGATGTAAGTTGTCTTAGGGCTAAGATTCCAGGTTTCTGTCAAACCTGTCTATCTACCAAAACCTCTTAAATCCCTTTCTCCTGAGTTTGCTTCCTTGCTCTGGAATATAAACTGGGATGAGGTGCCCTGTGTTACCATGCTTTGATTGACAGTTCTAATACCCAATCATTATAAGCAGTACTCCACAGATCTTTGAAGGATGCTTTCCTTTGTTGAAGGTTCAAGTGAAGCACCACTTGAAAGCTGTTTCTCTTTGCCTGCTGTGACCTTTAGTAATTCCACTAGCTAGAAGAGATTTCTGCAGACATGCGATTTATATATAGAACCTCTTCCAGCTATTTGAACTGCTGGCTAAGGCTTTAAAGCAACACAAAGCATCTCATTTAGGAGAATCTCATTGTCTCTTCACCTCCATAAAACAAAGTGCATAGTAAAAGGAACCACATCAAGGCAGAGCTAAGCTTTTTCATTATCATCATTATTATTTTCTGTTCACAACTATGTGAAGTCACAGCCCGCCAGTTCTTTAGTATTTGCCTTCATTCTCATTGAGTTCTTCCCAAGAACCTAGAATGTTGTAACATATCAGCGTAGTATATGTGTGGATCCAAGCAGTGTGGACTTTTGTAATTGAGAAATGGAAATTTTGTCAATGCACAGATTTTTTTAAATTCCATGCAAGATTTTTTGGTATGGCATCCAGTAAGAACTACTGAGCCAATTTATGCCAAAATCTTTCAACTTTGATTTTCAGAGCTTAATACTTTGTGATCTTCTCCAATTCTTTGTCTTCTATTTTACTATCCTCCCTAGTATTGCCACCTCAATTTATCCACCCTTTTTTCTTTTCAACCAGATTTAAATTTGGTGTGTTATGTGCCAAGATTTATCAGTTTGTATTCATAAATCCCACAATATTTAACTTACTCATTTTTATTACATTTAGTTTATTCATTGTTTAATGGTTGGTCACATAGTCAACCCCATGTTTAGACTGAATCTGTTATTTTTGTCCACCTATTGAGGCCTTCCCAAGAACCTGTGATAGGCAGATGTTGTAGTTCAGGGCTGTTAAACTCGTGGCCCGCGGGCCGGATACGTCATGCGCTAACCATGCCCATGCCCGGTTTAGTGAAGGGGGAAAAAGTCCCGATATGTCACGTGACGCCACCGTATCGACGCAAGTTTGACACCCCTGTTCTAGTTTGATGGTGTAAAAGGTATTGTCACAGGATGTAAGTTCCAAGCAAAGGTGTATTTTGCAATTGGCTGATAGTGATTTTGTCAATTCTGATGGTGTTCAATTGGTGATTGAACCTAAGAGGCCTATTACTATTAGTACTATCTATATTTTATTGTGGTACAGTCATTCTATTTCTGTTTGTGAGTTTTTATATTTTGTGATTTTTCTCAAGTTCTTTCTCTTCTGTTTTGCTGTTTTCAGATATTGCAATGTCTTCTATCAAGACTGTTTTGTCTTTCTTATCAAGAATTGATAAGAAAGACAAAACAAAGACAAGACAAAACAAAGACAAGTCAAAATCATGGTTCTTTTTTGTTATATTTTGAATACTGATAAGTCCTAGATCCGCCCAATATGATACATAAAAGCCTTAAAGTGCTCATGGACACCAACCTTAGTGCCATTAGATTTTAGGCTCCTCCTAAATTAAATGTTAGGTTTGAATAAATATAAGATTAAATACTAGGGTGCAGAATTAAGAACTGGAACTCATCTCTATTTAAAAACTTCTTCTGGTCTTGACTAGCCTGAAGCATGCTTTGAAAATACCATGTAACACATGCTCTGTGTGAAGTGTGCCCAGTGGCTTAAAACACTAAATAGAAATAAGCTGAGATGCTAGAAAGGCTTCACAAAGGCTAGATAAATTAATGGGGAACAATCTCACTAGTGTACCTTCTGTCAAAATGGATATTTTGGACAATTACAGGTAGTCCTCAACTTACAGCTATTCATTTAGCAACTGCTCAAAATTGCAATGATGCTGGAAAAAGTGACTTACAATTTGGTCCTCACATTTAACAACTATAACAGTGTCCCTGCGGTAACATGATCAAAATTTGGGTGCTTGGCAACTGACATATATTTACAAAAGTTGCAGCATCCTAGGGTCATGTGATCAGCATTTATGACCTTCCCAGCCAGCTTCCAACAAGCAAAGTCAATGGGAAAGGATTATTTGCTTAATGACTGCATGCTTCATTTAACAACCATGGTAATTCCCTGCAGGGGTGAAATCCAGCACATTCTGACAGGTTCTGGAGAACCGGTAGTGGAAATTTTGAGTAGTTAGGAGAACCGGTAGCGGAAATTTTGAGTAGTTCGGAGAACCGGCAAATATCACCTCTGGCTGGCCCCAGAGTGGGGTGGGAATGGAGATTTTGCAATATCCTTCCCCCAGGAGTGGGGAGGGAATAGGGATTTTGCAGTATCCTTCCCCTGCCACGCCCACCAAGCCACGCCCACAGAACCGGTAGTAAAAAAATTGGATTTCACCACTGCAATAATGGCAAAAAAGGTTGTAAGTTCAGGTGTGACTCCCTTAACAACTG
Source organism: Thermophis baileyi (assembly GCA_003457575.1). Classification (NCBI taxonomy): domain Eukaryota; kingdom Metazoa; phylum Chordata; class Lepidosauria; order Squamata; family Dipsadidae; genus Thermophis; species Thermophis baileyi. Next base: position 4,644,103 of record QLTV01000613.1, on the reverse strand, counting down.
CTTCGCTTAGCAATGGAAGTTCCAATTGTGGTTCAAGGCAAAAACTACTTTTATGTGCACAATGGAAGCCATTTTATGTCATTGCAAATAATATGGTTTCAGTATTCTGAAATAGACCCAACTAGTTGAAAGGATTGCTGAATTTTAATGTAACATGAGGGATATATATATATATATGCATGGGCACATATGTACACATGTGCAATTCAGAACTCTATGACCTTGTGCCAGGTGGAATTGTCTTCATCTGTACCATTCCTTTTCTGAGGCTTCATTGGCAGCATAGGTTCTCAAATTCTCCTTGTCCTCTTCAGCCATGAGAAATGAGCCTATACCCTAGAACACCCCTAGTCTTCTACAAGCAACTAATTATTAGATGCTGTGAGTATCCTTCTTTGGTGAAGAGGCAAGTTATAAATTCACCTAATAAATAATAATGAAACTCTTTCAGTTGATGGAAGGCTTCTATTAGTAGAACAGGAAGGAGAGTGACTTTCAGCAGTTTGCTCTCTCCATGGTAGCCCTCTCTCCAAATCTGTTCCAGAGTTAGAACAGCCTTAAAATAATGTTTATGGGGAACAAGGGTACAGAGGGATCCATAATAATAACATGCTCCTTGTTATGCTGATGAAAGCCGCCCATCAGTGGAATTAATTGGCTTCTGGGCACTATCTGCATCTCAGGGAAGATCTCATTTCTTTCACCAACCCTGATGTGTAATGGCATCTTAAAACAAAATATTGAAAGATCTAATAGATGCTCTGCAATGGCAATTCAGCTTGATAATTTGGAATAGTTAGGATAATAACATTGAAAGCCTCCCAAAATAAAAATAAAAAACCAAAACAGTATCAATTCAGAGATGTTGAAAGTGATTGCATTTTAAGTGTGCTTGCTTATTTTTCATATTTAAAATCAGAATTTTAATTGGGCCACGTTCAACATGTCTTAATGGAAACAAAGGTGGGAGAGATTCACAACTAGCTTTATAAGGTCCAGAATGAAACCAGAATTCTTGAATCAGGATTTGTAGGAAAAAGAACAGCCCTATTCAACCGATTGCTTTTTCTCTCCTGGTTTTTGATGACAAGTCTTTCTTGCCATTTCTCTTCATTACTAATCTATGTAATCAACCCTGCAATTGGGAGACTCTTGCAAAGCCAGTTTTACAGATTTGATTTGTTACAACCTAAGCATGCTTAATTTTCTCCTGATTATAGTACATAATAGTCCCAGACAGGTTTCTTTGTGCTTTTTCATGTGAGTGGTAATGTTTGGAGGGATTTTTTTTTTAAATTATCTAAATGAAAACAGTACCATATATACATCTGTATCCGGATAGCATCCACTCTTCTGAGGTTCCGAACAGCCCTTAAAATCTAGTTTTAGTTCCCATGCCTGGAATTAATATATTTGGGGAAGAGGGCAGTTATTATGTGTTTTATTGTCTGTTTTTAGTCCAGGCTGTTTCACTTTGTTTAAGCTTTAAATTATTTCATCTTGTATTGGATTTTGTAAGCTGCCCAGAGTCTGTCAGAATCAGTGGCCATAATACATTGAATGAAAGAAATAATTAATATTGTCATGTGTTTTAGAAAGTATGGCTGTGATGACCCGGGGCGTGGCATGAAGGCAACACAGCCAGAGAACTATGAGTCCCTTTATTGGCACCAACTTTGCCCCCAATGTCCCGTTTACTTTCCGGCCTGGAGAAAAGCTCTCCCACAAACCTGCAGCAGCTTCTAGCTGCAGATACTCCAGTCCAAATGCTGTAAGAAGAATAACTGCAATCAATCACTCCAGCAGGGCAAGATAATGAGTCCCAGAAGTGAAGAATTCATGGCAATAATTCCAGCAAGACAAGATAAGCACACAGAAGCACGACAATACTTCAAACAGTCAGGATGAATGCCAGGAATGCAGGCCACAACTCTCAACACTATATGAATTCAGTGTTTGTTCCTGACAAACACCCCTCCCAACTGCCTCTCCTTTAAACTCCATCCCCAGGTGTGCTTTGTGAAGGTAATCGAGGCCCTTTCCTTCCTCGTAAGCCACGCAACCCACGTTGCGCTCTTCTGCGTTCTTCCCTGCACGCCCTAGGATGAGGAGGGGGTGGGCCTTGGTCTTCATCTGAACCCCCTCTCCCTTGTTCTACCTCTCCCCTGCTCTGCCTAGCCTGACTTTGCCCTTCCCCAGTTTCCTCCACAGCCAACAGAGCCACTCTTCTGCTCTCTGTCAGCTTCCATCTCAGATTCAGACTCCGACGGGGGGCATGACAATGGCATATATTTACTTTTTTTTTTTTGGTAAATTCAGGGGCATTCCACTGGATGGCTGCCTACTTGCATGAAGTGATACAAACATTTTTTCCTGGGGTCTACAGTATGTTCATATCTGCATATGTTAATCAAATTAACATCATTCAGTGACAGTGTGCTTGTACTTACAAAGGTACATTTTGGGATTATCTGTTTTGCTTAGCATGAGCAATAACTGATCCACGCATCAGGCTCCTGCAGTAACAGTTTGGGTATCTATGTTTTGAGATCCATGCACACATACATATGTGTATGCCCAGGCACATACTTTACTAAGCATTCTTTAAACAATTTGACAAAACAAAACAATAAACCATGGCCTAAATCATTACTCATTTTTAGATGTTAGTCAAAAGGAAAACATACTTTGAAAACACTTGATCACAAAAGGATCTTATCCTGATTTGTATAGCTATCACTACTCTGAAGACCCAGTACTCTTCAATAATAATGCATTAACATTGTACTAGCCTCTGACTCACTGCTTCCATCCATACTTCTGGAGTGATAGCATAGGCATAAAGGATTTTGTGCTTTTTGGATTGCTCTGGTTCCTTTTCAAACAAAAATGTTTCTGCTTTAGATGGTAGGAGACTGATTTGACCCGGGAATCATTATTTGTTGTCATCCTTCATTAAAAAGCAGGACTGAGCAAAATGCAATATTTGAAGAGCATCTGTCTCAAGCATATATAACTTGAAAGGCAGGCATTCTTAATCTTTCAGAAATCATTCTGTATACAGTGAAGAAACTTTTCTTTAGACCTTTACATTTAAAAAAAAGTTAGCAAAAGGTAGCTCCAATAACATTGATATCTATCCATGATACTCATAACCAGGATAAGAAGCCAGGATAGCTACTTTTGTTTTTCATGCCTATGGAGATTTTCAGTCATCCAGGTAATGGTTGTCCCAAAGGTGCTTGTTCAAGAGGCAACTGGACTTCCTGGTTTTTTTTTTTTTTAAATGTTTCGCTTCTCATCCAAGAAGCTTCTTCAGCTCTGAGCTGAAGAAGCTTCTTGGATGAGAAGTGAAACATCTTCTTGGATAAGAAGCAAAATGTCTTCAAAGAAAGATCAGAAAGTCCAGTTACCTCTTGAACAAGCACTACTGTTTTTCATGTGTCTTGGGATACATGTTGACAATGGGCATTCCTTCAGTATAAGGGTCTCATACTGAAGGAAAAGGGCTTCAAGTGAATATAGGACTGTGTTGACCACTTTTTTCAGTTATAAATTTTAATGATATTTTTTTTAAAAAGCTAATACATAGTCTAAACTTATTACCATTGTTGTTAATTATAAAAAGTTTCTTGATGTCTCTTTCTTACCCATCAAGGAACCTGAATACTCTGCTTGCATATGAAAATGAATATCCTTATTTAAAAAATGGTTGTTTTTTATTTATTTATTTATTTTTTTAAAAAATGTATTTTAAAAAATCCCTGTTTCTTTAATTCAGCACTTCTTGTACAAAGTGCAAAATGGTTTATCATATAAACTATTAGGGAGATCTAAATCTAAATTTATTCAGATTCCTCCCCATTTAAAGTTTCCAGCAATGCAGAATTTAAGATTTCAGCACTGTCAAATCTTTTCCCCCTTCTACCAAACCTGTTTTTGAAATATCATTTAAAAGAGAAAGAAAGAAATCTGATGATCTGGCACAGTTTGGGCAATGATTTTTCTGTCAGCTTAATAAACATATCCTCCTATACAAATTTCTAATATTCTTCTAAATTGTTGAATTCTTTTCCTCACCACATGCAAATATTGTTTATAAATAAATGTGTTTATCACATGTAAATGTGAAATATTTATACATGTAAATCAAATGTGTGGAATAGACATTACACCTTGTCAAACTTCTGTATTGAGGACTTAACATTTATTTTATGCCTGACTACCTTAATAATATGCTACTTTATTCCTGAACTGCATGTTATTTTCCTCAAGGTGGATTAGCTTTTTATTCAAATAGTAATTTATATAATTAATATTTATAGTGAAAATAATAGACTTGCTCTTGTTTTCTGACTGAATTAGTATAAGCAGAACTAACTTGTCTTGAGACCATACTCTATAGTATTTGTAGAATATTATTAATATTTTATATTATTGAGGAACATATGCTGCCTTTAATTCTTTACCCACCACTAGGATGTAAGTGGTGAGATGCTTTAAAATACTATTTGATGGTATAAATCTTACATGAATTGTGAATGCATCAACTAAGTAAATCCGTTGAGTTGTTCTTGATTCCTGTTACTCTTACGTTCTTGAACATGTCATTTTCTTGGCAACACCATAAAAATGATTTGGCATTCCATTCTACCCTACAATTGTTGAATTTCCTGCTGGTTTTATAACTAAGTATGTATTGGATCTCACCTGCTTAGCTTTTCAAAATTACCCCAGGTCAGTTAGTGGCTGTCACTAAACCCAGCAGGAGTTAAGGAACTCATAAACATTTGAAGTGTAGTGATGCAATTTATATGAATAATATTTTGATGTTTAAGCATAACATATACATTAACTTCTGATTGTTCTGACAAGACATTCTATTATTATTTACCATATTCTTATTCCCATCCATAGGTTGTACCAACAAATAATATGCTTTCCTCCCAAGGTGAAAAATAATAATGCTTTATGTCAAAATATCACAGTATTACTGTGAAATTAAATAATGTGATCCTCTCTGCAATGAATGATATTAAAATGAATTTTATGAAGTGAATAACAGTAAAAGAAATAATATTCATATTTGTAGTATTTGAATGTGTTTATGGCACTTTAAATAAAATTCAGAATCTGAATATATTGAGGTATTTTTCTTTCACTGATGCAAGTATCATTCTTGTTTAGAATGATTAGTTTTTATCTCATCTGAAAGAAGGGTTTGAAAAAAAAAATGCTTGAAAAGTGTATTCCCATTCAAACTAAATTATAAATGACTAAACTTCAAAAATCTGATGCACTTTGAATGTATTAATGGGATGATTTAACTCAGCACTGGAGGGGAAAGAAGGCTGTATAAAGCTGGATGACTTAGGAAGTAGCTGTTGCCCTTGTTCCAAGATCCACTTGGAAACAGAAGTTCAAAATTACCTCTGCTGTCTAAAATATATATATATATATATAGTTGTATTCTTAGTTTCCCAACTGCCAATTTGATTTAACCTGTTTCCTTACTTCTCTATGAGTTTGGCAAAAACAAGAGAGAGGGAAAGGCAGCATGGCAGTAGTATCTGGTACACGCCATATTGACATCACATGCATTGTAAAGCCGTGTAAATTAAGCAAATTATATAAATGATGAGATCATGTCTCTGAGGGAGATGGGTGGTTTAGAAATATATTTAAAAAAATAAATAAAATGACACAATTTTGTTGTGTACTTGATGGTGTCATTATGTATGTGTTATTGCTAGCCTCCCCCTTGTCCTTCACTGTGGTAATCCACAAAATATGAATCTGGGAGTATCTGTCCTCTCCTCTCCTCCCCTCCCATTTCCCTTTTTTTCCACTATATTATAATGCCTGGGATTTAGAGAATCACAGAATGGATTTTTTCAATTTAGGAGGCTTTGGGGAAATTCACTATATGGCTTTTTAGATTATCATTAAACCCATGAAATGTCCAAGAAAACAGTGACTTACAACAACAACTGAACCCAAAATTTCTGATGCTAAGCAAGACAGTTGTTAAGTGAGTGGGCCTCATTTTATGACTTTTATTGCCATAGTTGTTAAGTGAATCACTGCAGTTGTTAAATTAGCAACACAGTTGTTAAGTAAATCTGGCTTCCCCATTGACAGATGGGCCCAAGGTCACAAAAGGTGATCAAATGATTCTGGGACACTACAACTGTCATAAATATTAAACAGTTGCCAAGTGCTCAAATTTTGATTACGTGACCATGGGGATGCTGCAATGGTCATAAGTGTCTTAAGTCACTTTTTTCATTGTTGTAACTTCTAACTGTCACTAAACAAATTGTTTTAAGTCGAGCACTATCTGTAATACAATGTTAATACAAACTATAACACAATGTTATAAAGTTATACATTTTCTATGAGATATCTATCTGCAGAAATGCTCAGTATATTAAAGTTGTAATACTTTGTACACACACAATATCATCTAAAACAAAATAGCATGTACATATGGTACCCAGTACTCAATCATTTCAATCAGAGATTTTTAATCTCTTCAGGATGAGGCTGATTCATATTCTATATCACTAAGTTAATTCAGAATATTGGAATTACATAATTTTAACAGAAAATTTAATCGTGTGGAGGATAGTGGTGGTGCAAAAATAGCATGACTCTGATTAATCAGTAAGATCATGCAATATAGATAAGTGAATAGGAAAAAAAAAGAAAAATGCCAGAGTGGGTTATTGCCCCATTTATTTTTATAGGAAACAGATTTCCAAGCTGTAATACTGTGCATGTGGTGATAAAAGGAAAATTGTCACCTTCAATGAGTTTTCAACTTATCTAGATGCACAATGAACAGCAACTTAGTATTTAAGGAATTATTATTATTAGTAATGATTAATGAATTCTTATTAACAAGTGATGATTTTTGACCTGGGGTGAAGCCTGCAGTAACTTATACACTAGCCAACTGGACGTTAACTATATAAATGACTACAGGTAGTCCTTGACTTACAACCACAATTAAGCCCAAAATTTCTATTAAGTGAGACATTTGTTAAGTGAGTTTTGCTTCACTTTACGAATTTTGTCGCCTCAGTTGTTAAGTGAATTGCTGCAGTTAATAAGTTAGTAACCCGGTTGTTAAGTGAATCTGGCTACCCCATTGACTTTGCTTGTCAGAAGGTCACAAAAGGGGATCAAATAACCTTGGGACATAGCAACACTCATAAATATGAACCAGTTGCCAAGCCTCTGAATTTTGATCACATGATCATGGGGTGCTGCAAAGGTCATAACTGTGAAAATGGTCATCAGTCACTTTTTTCAGTGCTGTTGTAACTTTGACAGGTCACTAAATGAACTGTCGTAAATCAAGGACTACCTGTAGTTTCCTCAGGATTATTGCCCTTATATATGAAATGCTATGGTTCAGAAGATAATCTGTACTTCTTTAAATGGAAAATTAGTTTTGAGATGCGTAGAATTTTCTTTAAGATGCATTGAGTTTAGTTTCTCTTTCTTAGTATGCTTTGAGATGAATTGTTTCTGTCCTGCTTTATTGTGAAGTGCATTGAATCTGTAATGTGTAGGCATATGGAGAAGAGGAAAGAAAGAGACATTAATAAATGTAATTTAATTGAAAGAAAGCGGATAACATGATATAAGAAAGGAACTACATGGAATCCTAATCTCTCCTATGAGACACCCAGATAGGCTAGCTTGGGAGACTAGGCCTCTGGCCTTTTTAAGATTAAGCTAAATCTTAGAAGATGTTGGATTGTTCATTAAAAAATGTCAGAAGGAAAGCAGTATCCCAATTTAAATTGCTTATAGCTAATGGCATCAATTAAGACAAACTCTGGGAAAGAAGTCCAGGACTTTGATAAGTGAAATGAGGAGGAGGACTTTGCTCAAAAATCATCAAGGCAGGCTAATTTCCAATGGAAGAAAATAAAGAGAGAGATACATACATAAGAGCCGAGGTGGCGCAGTGGTTAGAGTGCAGTACTGCAGGCTACTTCAGCTGACTGTTCAGCAGTTCAGCGGTTCAAATCTCACCGGCTCAAGGTTGACTCAGCCTTCCATCCTTCTGAGGTGGGTAAAATGAGGACCCAGATTGTTGGGGGCAATATGCTGACTCTGTGAACCGCTTAGAGAGTGCTGTAAAGCACTGTAAAGCGGTATATAAGTCTAAGTGCTATTGCTATAATACATATATCTGTAACAAGAATATTCTAACTCCTATTAGTCCAGAATTTCATATCAATGCTAATAACTCTGTACAGTTTGTTTATCGTTGAAATCCAAGATTGTTCCTAGTGCCATTCCACCCTTTTTAGTATCCTACCATCTTCAGTCTCAGCTGAGATATCTGCCTAGATTGTTACCGTTTTGCTGTCATATTTTGCATGTAAGAAAATAGAAATAATCAATTGTTATGTTCTAACTGTTTCAACTGTGTTGCATGGTTCCAACCAGGTCCAGCGTTTGAGCGGGAAAAAGCTCAAACGCTATTGGCTGGTCTGTCTGACAGCTCCCTATAAAAGGGCAAGCTGTCAGACTGCTCTTTGCTGGTTGCTTACACAAGAGCTGAAATAAAGAGCTGCTTTGGAAGTCTGTCTCCTGTCATCTCTACCCACTATCTAACACTTTTCTTCCAGTTATTGAGGGGGGGGAGCACAAGAGCTGAAATAAAGAGCTGCTTTGGAAGTCTGTCTCCTGTCATCTCTACCCACTATCTAACAGTGGCGACGAGGGCTTGGGCCAGGAGAACTGTGACTAGCTTCTTCAGCACTTTCAACCAGCCAGGCAGACATCTTCCTGCCT
>QLTV01000613.1:4618031-4632004 GCA_003457575.1 Thermophis baileyi | reverse complement strand
GCTCGAGCCCCGGAGCGGCAGCAGACCTGTCCGCACAGGCCGCTGCCTCACCACCAACTGAATTGCGCAGGTCTAGTAGGGCTCCAAAACGCCCCGCCTACCTGCGTGATTACGTATGCTGGACAGCTCCATCCAGGAGGGGAGGGGTGTTATGTTCTAACTGTTTCAACTGTGTTGCATGGTTCCAACCAGGTCCAGCGTTTGAGCGGGAAAAAGCTCAAACGCTATTGGCTGGTCTGTCTGACAGCTCCCTATAAAAGGGCAAGCTGTCAGACTGCTCTTTGCTGGTTGCTTACACAAGAGCTGAAATAAAGAGCTGCTTTGGAAGTCTGTCTCCTGTCATCTCTACCCACTATCTAACATCAATCATGTAACAAAATTGAATCAAATTAAATTTAAGGCCATAAGCTTTGGCTATCCAATGGGTACAACTAAGAAAAAGAATTATTGAAGAAAATAAACCAACATCGATTTCTTGTTGCAAATCTCTCTGAAAAGTGAAGATGCAAGTAGGAGAAATGTTGTGAAATGTTTTAAAACAACTCCCCCAGCAAGAATTATGATAGAAATAGATGGGAATACCCATTTATGGTTGTGCAGAGAAACTGCAAGCACAGGAAGAAGTAATAAATATAATACAAAAACCTGGAAAATGGAGACAAAGTCCCTAGAGAATAAGTTGGAGAGGGCATCTACTTCAGTGTACCAGCTATTACAATAATGAGGTAAAGCATTAGTGTAGATGTTCTCCAAGAAAGCATAGCTAAAATCTTGCCTAATTTGTCAGGAAGCAGTATATATGTCCTCTTTCGTCTCTAAAACCACAGTACCCTCAGTTTAAATCCTGAAATCTGCAAAGGACATCTATATTTGAGCAATAGGGATACCCCTTGGGAATGAAGTTAAAAATACAGACCCATCTAGTTTCAACATGGAAGTGTCCTTACATTAATAAGAAAAACTGATGAGATTGTCAGATTGTGTTTTTAAAAAGAAGAGGCTTGCCTCAGAGCCTTGTAGAGTTTTACAGATGAAAGACTGAATTTTATTGAACTAAGATACTTTTAACAACAGCAACAAAATATACCGCAAGCTTTGTTCAAAATAGGCAGCTTATTGAAAAAGAATAACTATTATTGAACCTGGACTAAATAAATAAATAAATAAGAAACACCAACCACCAACCAAACCAAAGCAATCTAAAGCATGCACACAATAGGATAGGGACAGATACAATATTTAATAGCCATAAATCCAAATTATGTTTAAAAAGGTACATGTTAATTAGAAGTTGGTTCTTTTCTGTTTTACATTACCTGCTAGATCAGCCCTAGGATAGAGGATGTGATTTTCCTAGCTCACTGTCAACTGAGTTTCTTGGCCAGGATTGTTTTTCAAAACATAGATGACTTAATAAAGTCATGTTGCATTTCAGTTAAAAAGAATGAGACTTTTATTTGAAGATTAAAAAAAAAGAATCATAAGGGTAGAAAGTCAAGTTTTTTGAGATGAGCAGTTTGTCCCTGCTTTCTTGCTGGACATATTTTAGGCTACCTATTCTGATTGTCCATGGCAAAATCAATACAAAAATTCACAAGCTCTGACCTTGCTTACTCTGAGCTTGACAAGGGCAACCAGGAAATGTCATCGGAGGTAGAAGTAGAAAGGTTGCCACTTAAAACTGAACACAATTCCTGATAGCACGTGTTGCCTCTGCCCCATAGAAATATCTCTTTCTTTGCACTTTTCTTCCAGTGCTATGTCATACAAGAGTGCAATCAAATGGAAACAGCTGTAGATCCGGTGCAGATAATTCCTACTATCTATGTGTGCTCACAAATGTGTCTGCTTGTCAGGGGTGAAATTCAAAATTTTTCCCTACCGGTTCTGTGGGCGTGGCTTGGTGGGCGTGGCAGGGAAGGATACTGCAAAATCTCCATTCCCACCCCACTCCAGGGGAAGGATACTGCAAAATCCCCATTCCCTCTCCACTCCTGGGGGAAGGATATTGCAAAATCTCCATTCCCACCCCACTCTGGGGCCAGCCAGAGGTGGTATTTGCCGGTTCTTTGAACTACTGAAAATTTCTGCTACCAGTTCTCCAGAACCTGTCAGAACCTGCTGAATTTCACCCCTGCTGCTTGTACTTTACTTCAATAATTCAAGAGAAAATGCCAGGCAAGTGGTGTATGATGTTGAGGATTTTTGTAAAAAAAAAGTATTATTGTTGTGATTTTTATTTTATTCTTCTTAAGAACACTGCATTTTTTAAAAAAAGGCATGTCTCCAATGAGTGATGCATTATTCCTTGAAAGTCCTTGTTCTCCAGTGCGCTGCTTGAGAGTCCAAGGATGGGATATTAACCTCTGTCAGTTGCTTGGGACTGAGTTAAAATATGCGTGGCCACGCCTCCTCTGTTCCACCCGATGCATTGTGGGCCAGTTCTTTTAACTCAGTCAGCTAATGGGACATGTAAATTCTTCCTCTTAGCAACTATTACTATTACTTGGATTTTTTGGATTTGTACTTTGTTCTGCTTTCCTGCTGGGTATGACAGCTCACTAATTAAGTGACTGCTGCAGGATCGCTGTGTCTTTGGTCAGCCGAAGGCTCAGCTACTGGATTTTGGATTGATTAAGGCTGAAGAAGTCCCTGCCCTCCGAGGGTATACTGTGTGTTCTGCAGAGTTACTGTCCCCAGGGGTTTTACTCCAGGAGAGGCAGCAACTGCTTAAATCGGCTTTTGCGATCAGCTGTTTGTCGGAGCGAAGGAGAGCTCCGGTCGCCATTTTGGGAGCTATATTGAAGCCGGCAGCTACGTGAGTCACTGTCCCCAGGGGCATTACTCATTTTTTCTTCTGTTGTGAGGCAGCAACTTGCTTGAATTGAGCTCTCAGCTGCTTATCGGAGCGAGGGGGAGCTCCGGTCGCCATTTTGGGGGCTAAATTAAAGCCAGCAAGTAACGGTCGCCATTTTGGCTGCCGGAATTTTCGCGCCTTTTTAAACGGCCCTGAGGAGCAGCCTATCAGAGGCTCTCTTTTCCCCTGAATTTTTTTTGTCTGCTTGTGTGGCATGGAGAGAGGCAGAGGCGGAGCTCTTATTGCCGGTCGCCATTTTAGTGCCTCAGGGTGTCTGTTTAGGGAGACAGCAGCAGCATCTTTCTTCAGACCAGCTTGTGATTCTGGAGGTGCGTGGAAGTGTCCTGGGGCTCCAGGTTACCGACTGCCACCTTCTGCTCTAGCACATTGTGAGGCGTATTTGAGAGTCCCTGCCCCCCGGGGTATTACTCATTGTCTTATACCCCTTTTTGATCCAGATTCTCAGGACTGATTGATTGGAGTCACTGTCCCCAGGGATATTACTCCATTGGAGAATCGGTGGTGGTGTTGCACCTGGGCTCAGGTGCAACCCATACAGAAGATCTGAACAGGCTGCAGTCTCTACCCCACCTGCATTCCAACTTCAGTGGGTTCACCATGGCTTCCAAATCATCTTCAGCGACAGCTGCAATTGCTTCTACTGCATCAGGTGGTGAGACTGGAGGGGCCTCTACTAGAGAGATGCCCTCTAAGACTTCCTCTAGATCCTCCAGGGCTAAGGACCCTTCTTCTACTAAGGCCTCTTCAGCTGCCCTTAAGGATGCTGAATGCCGTTTTAAATCTCTGGAAAAGGAATTCGCCAAGGCCCAGCGTCAACTGGAGCTAGCGAAAGCACCTGAAGTTTCTTACCAGGAGGGTGTTCAGATTCTTCAGGCTTCCTCCCCAGGGGCGGCCCGGGATTGGTCCCCAGATAGTGAGGTCTGTGCCCATGACTCAGGGGTCAGTGATAGGGCCTATCTTCTCCAAGGGGGGATGGAGCAGGGTTCGGAGGTTCCTTGACCTGATCCCTCCCAGAAGGCAACACCTTCTGCTACTTTTACCCCTACTGCTGCGGGGCTCCGCACAAGGGAAGGTCAGCCCAGGGAACTCCCTCAGGACATTAGGGAGATGATTTTTTCTGCTATCCAGGACATTTCCGTAGGACTACAGCAGAGATGGGTTCCTCCTGTAAGCCAAGAGGTTCCTCAGGATAATTGGGGTGATCTTAGGCCCGAATATTCCCCACATTCCTCCGCTAGAAGTGAAGGGTCTATTGTGGCTGAGGGATCTTTCCAGGATATGGACCTTTCTGAGGACGAGGGTTTCATCCCTGATCAACCTGTCTTTAAAGGTCTTTTTAATCCCGCCTTATTCAAGACCCTTTTATATAAGGCCAAGGTAACGGTGAATATGGGAGGGTCAGACGCTCCGGCGCCCTCCTCAGTGGGGTTTGATCCTAGGGAAGGCCTGTTCTCAGCCCCTATACAGGAGAGGGAGGTGATTCCTTTCTCCAAGATTTTCATGGAGACTATTCAGAGGCAATGGTCACAACCTGCCTCTATTTCTGCCCCTTCGTCTTATGACAGGAGGCATTATGGTTTTGGGGAGGAGATTGAGAATCTGTTACAACTTCCTTCCGTGGATCCCCCAGTGACTGCCCTGGTCTCATCTGCGATCCTCCCCTCTGAGGGTGCTGACGGCTTAAAGCCGGAAGACCGAAGGGCTGAGTCAGTTATGTGCAAGACCCATCAAGCAGCCGCTTGGTCCATCAGAGCGGCTGCGGCTGCGTCGTTTTTCAACCGCGCCTCCATTCTGTGGATCAAACAGATGCAGGCCAGGTTACAACCGGAAGACACGAGACTGTGCCAAGATCTGAGCAAACTGTTGGCAGCAGTTGAGTTTTCGGCGATGCCACACTTAATTCCGCCAACTCCATTCTGTGGATTAAACAGATGCAGGATAGGTTGAATCCGGGAGACACGAGACTGCGCCAAGACCTGAGTAAACTGTTGGCGGCAGTGGAATTTTCGGCGGATGCCACGCTTAATGCCGCAAGGTTTGCAGCCCGCGCAGTGGCTTCCAATGTCTCCTCCCGTAGGCTGTTATGGCTACGCCACTGGCAGGCAGACTTAAAGTCTAAGTGGCGCTTGGCTTCTTCTCCCTTTACGGGAGGTAATCTGTTTGGCCCAGCCTTAGAGTCGGTCGTAGTCGAAACCAGAGATAAGAGGAGGATCTTGCCCAGTCTACACCGCAGATCAGAGCGCCGTCCAGCTCCTTATTATCGCCGGCAGCCCTTTCGCCAGGACACAGCCTTTGGTGCCCCCTCTTACCACAGGTCATTCCAGCAAGGGGCGGAGAGATTCCAGGACCGTCCTTATGGTAGGGACAGGGGCCGGCAATTTAACCAAGCCAGGTGGCCCTTTCGTGGCTCCAACTCTAGAAGGTTCAGAAAGTCTAAGTGACTCCCTGCCAGGTCCTCCCCTCGGCGGTCATTTACGGCTCTTTGCCGAGCAGTGGGAGGCCACGACCTCGGACCCCTGGGTCCTCCAGACTATAAAGTTCGGTCTGGCCCTGGAGTTCATCTCCGATCCACCGAGACGTTTTCTCCACTGTCCCACCCCCTCCAATCCCACCAAAAGGGCTCTGTTAGAGTCCGAGATCCAACATCTGTTGGATATTTCGGCTATAGAGAAGGTCCCCCTGGGTCAAGAGGGCCAGGGCTTTTACTCAATCATATTCCTGGTCCCCAAGGGTTCAGGGGGTTGGACAGCTGTGTTGGATCTGAAGCACCTCAACGCCCTCATTGCGTACAGGCGCTTCAAGATGCACTCCCTCAGTTCCATCTTGGGGTGCCCGCCGGAACGATTGGCTGACTTCAGTGGACCTAAAAGAAGCCTACCTTCACGTACCGGTATGTCCTTCCGAGCGACAGTTCCTCCGCTTTTGTGTGGCAGGGCGCCATTACCAATACCGCGCCATGCCGTTTGGTCTCTCATCGGCGCCAAGGACCTTTACAAAGATCCTGGCAGCGGTGGCTGCGTCCCTCAGGACATGTCCGGTGAGACTCCAATGTTACCTGGACGACATTCTCGTCCAATCGACCTCTGCCCTTCGAGCAAAGGAAGATCTACGCTTCATGCTGCAGGTTCTGCGAATGCAGGGCTTCTCGGTCAACTGTGCCAAGAGCCATTTCATCCCCACCACCAGGCTCCTCCATCTTGGCGCTATCATCAACACTGCAACGTGCGAAGTGTTCCTATCACCCGACCGCCGTGCCAGCATTGTCGCCTTGGTGCGCCGGGTCCGTCGACGTCAGAGAGTTTCCCTGGCTTTACTTTCCCAATTGCTGGGGAAACTGATTTCATGCATCGGAGAGGTTCCTTGGGCGAGACTCCATGCCCGTGAGCTACAATGGTGCCTGTTACCATACCAGTGGATACGCACCAGTCACTCCAAATCCACGATAGCCGTTCCACCGAAGGTGCTTCGCTCCCTGGCCTGGTGGACCTCAGGGGCGCTTCTGCGGGGGTCCTTATTCAAGGAGCCCACAAGGATTACCATCACAACGGACGCGAGCCTGTATGGTTGGGGTGCCCACGTGTTGTCTCATGTGACTCAGGGTTGTTGGTCTCCGGCGGACTTGTCCGAAGCCAATTTCAACCTTCTGGAGCTTCGGGCAGTGTACCTGGCCCTGCAACGTTTTCATCACCTGTTGTGGGACTCCCATGTATTAGTCCTAACGGACAATGTGGCAACAAGGGCCCATATCAATCGTCAGGGAAGTACCAGGTCACGTCTGCTCATGGAGGAAGCGGAAAGGCTAGCCCTGTGGGCGGAATGGAACTTGCGGTCCATTCGAGCAGAGCATATCTCTGGAATATCGAATGTGCAGGCGGACTGGCTAAGCAGGTCCACCATAGACCACTCAGAGTGGTGCCTGCACCCGGACCTATTTCACATGATAGTCCAGAGATTCGGCCGGCCCTTAGTGGACCTGTTCGTGACCAGGCTCAATTCCCACCTGCCGAGGTTCTTTGCCAGATTTCCCGAACCGGGGGTGGAGGGGGTCAATGCTCTACGCAGCCCTTGGCCTCCAGGGCTGCTGTACGTGTTTCTGCCTCTCCCTCTCATCCCGAGAGTGATCCAGAAGATCCTGGCGGAGGGAGCGGAGGTACTTCTTCTGGCTCCCCATTGGCCCCGGCATCCTTTGTTCGCGGATCTGGTGGACCTATCGGTATCCCCTCCCTGGAGGATTCCCGACGACAGGATTTCCCTCTCCCAAGGCGTTCTAGTCCATCCGGAACCCCAGTGGCTACAACTAACCGTTTGGCACTTGAGGGGGAAATCCTGAGACAGGAGCAATTTTCCAGGGGCCTTATCAACACCATTCAGGCCTCCAGGAGGGCTTCCACGAACCGCGTTTATGACGCGTCATGGAGAGCCTACTGTAAATTCTGCTTGAAGTTTGGCTTTGATCCTTTAGCTCCATCGATCCGCCAGGTCCTCGAGTTCCTACAGGAAGGGTTTGTCCAAGGGCTAGCGCCCAATACCCTTAAGAGGCAGGTGGCGGCATTGTCAACCGTCATCCATATTGACAACCTCCAGTCCCTGTCCCATCATCCACGGGTTTGGGGGTTTCTGAAGGGGGCTACCAACTTAAGACCTCAGGTAGTCCACCGCTATCCCTCTTGGGATCTCACCTTGGTTCTCCAGGTGCTCACTTCAGCTCCCTTTGAGCCTTTGAGATCTATTGGTCTTAAGTTTCTCTCACTCAAAACTGCATTCCTGGTCGCTATCACCTCGGCCAGGAGGGTTTCTGAATTAGCTGCCCTGTCGGTCCGTCAGGATTTGTGTATTTTCCACAGCAATAGGGTTGTCCTCCGTCTGGATCCCGCCTTCCTTCTGAAGGTTAACTCCTGGTTCCAGGAGTTTGCCCCGCTCCCAAGCACCGATTGGAACATCAATGGCATAAATTGGACGTTCGGAGGGCTCTCCGCATATACCTGAAACGGACATTACCGTTTAGAAAGAGTGAGGCCTTGTTCGTCTTTTTCCAGCCTGCGTCTCTGGGACAGAAAGTCTCATCCTCGACGATAAGCCGCTGGATTAAGGCGTGTATCGCCTCTTCTTATGACTGCCAAGCTAAGCCTGTTCCCGGTCGCTTGACAGCTCACTCCACCCGAAGTGCGGCTACCTCGGCCGCGTGGGCCACACAGGCGTCCGTGGAGGACATTTGCCGTGCTGCAATGTGGTCTACGCCATCTCCTTTTGTGAAACACTACCGACTGGACTCGTTTGCCTCTGCCGAGGCCTCCTTTGGCAGACAGGTTCTTCAACGGGTCTGTTCCACCTCTCGTCATCTGGACCTCGCAGCTCCCTCCCATGAGGGCTAAACTTTGGCATATCTCCCATCCTTGGACTCTCAAGCAGCGCACTGGAGAAGGAACATTCTTCTCGGTGCGCTGCGGAGAGTCCAAGACCCGCCCTGGCTTCAGTCCAGGGTTCTGGTTGGACATTGTGGATCTATCGTTTTCCCGTTTGGACCATGTCACCTGGGGGCTTTCCTGTGTTAAAAGAACTGGCCCACAATGCATCGGGTGGAACAGAGGAGGCGTGGCCACGCATATTTTAACTCAGTCCCAAGCAACTGACAGAGGTTAATATCCCATCCTTGGACTCTCCGCAGCGCACCGAGAAGAACGTTCAGGTAAGCCAACGTTCCTTCTTCTGACATGCCTTCTCAAAATATGACCAAAGTAATATTATAAATTAATTTTTATTATATAAATTAATTATTGTTTGGGAATTAATATTAATTCCCAAAATAATATTAGAAAGAAAAGCTCAGAGATCTTTAAAAACAAGGTTTTTATCAGGTGGAATCAGGAAAATTATAATTAAATGAGGCAACTGAATCCTAGTGGAGTCTCCAATGTTTCATGATTTCCAATATTTTATTACTGACAAGTTTTAGTACAGAGTAGCAGTTCATTTTGAAATCCATTTAAAACAGTTGTTCTTTAAGCTGGTTTGAATAATAAAAAAAAGATTTTCCTTTTACTACAGTCTATTTTAGTACCTTATATTTTCTGTAATGTACATGCAAGGGCAAAATTTAAAGAAGCCTTTATAGCAAAATGTACATTTGCTATATAATTCCATAATATAATTCCATTAAGCTGTTCAGTTTAATTGAAAGAGACATTAGTTTTGTCAATTGAAATATTTTGAGACTGCAAACAACACAAACCCAGTTCTACTCTATTAGAAGTATCAGAATAAATTATAGCAGAATGAATTATTCACAAATATAATCAATGTACTGCTGTTGATTCTATTGTTGTATAACCCCACTTACTGTTAATTACAAATCTATCTTGTCTCTTTATATTTTAGAATGCTATGGATGGTTACCAGTTTTTTCATTAATATTTCTTCCTTCTTCCATTATGGGTAATCTTATAATTCTAAGAAAGGATAACTCATCAGCAATTGGAAGTTGGACCCTTTCTATGGGATGAAGAAGGAGACCTATCAATGCTTGAAGAAAAGCAATACTGCCATTTTTTCATCTCTGCTTCTATGATGTTGTGAAATAGGAAGATCTTGAATCTGCAGGATAAAAATTCTTCCTGTTCTACTCCCCACCTGCTACAATAATGAATGCCTCAACAATGGAAAAACCTACACTAGCCATGGGCCTGGAGCCAAGTTGTTATTTTGGCTCTCTTTGGCATGAATGAGAGAGAAGATAAAGTAAGAATAATTAATCCAAGAAAAAGAGAATCAAGGAAAAACATTGCGCCTAATTCTTGCCAATGCTGTATAAACTCAGCAAGGTGTATTAAGTTATCATTCTTCCACCGTGTACAATTTTCCTGATTGATCTGCACTGTTCATCACAGAAAATATGTCCAGGCACCATCACATTTTATTTCTTTATTTTGCATATATTTATATACTCCATAAAGCATATTGAACATATAGTCATATCAACAACAGAAATAAATTAAAATTCTACACACTGCTGCCTCCTCATATTGCTGTTCATCTAAGTAGGGTTCTCTTTACCAAAGTCTCTGCAGAATAGTACAGTTTTTATTGCCTTCCTACCTGTTAACACACTGAGCAGCATTCTGACCTTGTGGGGAACCAAGCTGTTCCAGAGTAAGGAGAATGTGATTGACAAGACCATTCTTTGCTTTCTCCCCTCCCCTCCCACCTCTGAGGAATGGGAACGCATAACGTTTCTCCTTGGTTCATACACACTGGAGAGGTTCCATCAGGAATAGATGATCATGAAGGTAGCAAGGATCCAAGTTATAAAGAGATTTATGAATAATAATCAGCATCTGGCATTGGACCAGACACTTACTGGCAACCAGTAAGTGCAGCCCAATGGGGTTCCCAGCAGTCAGCTGCTTTCTTCCCTAGCTATAGCTTTCAGGTTGTTTTCAAGGCACTATGAAATGAAAATGAAGTCATGGGAGACCACAAGATGAGTCTTTGTTTTCAGTACTTCCTGTGATCCTGAAGTTAAATATATGAATAGGTATAGGTAGTCCTTGACTTACAACTGTTCTTTTAGTGACCATTCGAAGTTAAAACAGTAGCGTAAAAAGTGACTTAGGACCGTTTTTCACACTTACTACCTTTGCAGCATTCCCCATGGTCACGTGATCAAAAATTGGAAGCTTGGCAGCTGGCATGTATTTATGATGGTTGCAGTATCCTGGGTTCATGTGATCACCATTTGCATCCTTCTGACAAGCAAAGTGAATGGAGAAGGCAGATTCACTTAACAACCATGTTACTAACTTAACAACTGCAATGATTCCCTTAACTGTGGCAAGAAAGGTCATAAAATGGGCAAAACTCATTTGTCTTGCTTAGCAAAAAAATTTGGGGCTCAATTTTGGTCGTAAGTCAGGACTATTTGTATTATCAATATATTGATGATATCTCATCCCAATCGGACAATTGACTTCCTCCTCCAATGGCTTTATACCGAGGTAAGGAAGAAAGGAGAGAGGACTGAATCCTAGGAATCCCATTAAAATACCCCACGCTTTTTCCTCAACAACAATTGTTGGAACCATCCATGCAAGAAAGAATGTAAATACCTTCATAAGTGGTCCAAAAAGATGTCATGCGTTATGGTGCTAAGAAAGGGTGAAATATCCCTATTCAAGTATCATTGCAGATCATCAGTTAGAGTGACCATTATGAATTACAATATGCCCAAGACTGAATTCTTCCAATTGGACCATTCTGAGTCCTTTTTAGCAACTTCTCTATCATCTTGACTTAAAAGGAGAGTTTGGAGTTGGGGCAATAAATGGTGGGTTAAATTATGGTTTCTTAGGAAAGACATACAACTCTGATCAAATTACCTCCTTTCTTAATTTATCACTTCCCAAGCCTGGCCATGATCCACTTCCCAAGCCAGGCCATGATAACCAAGAGTGAAATGGTCAAGCCCACAGGCACTGGTGCTTATCCCACAGAGAATCCTGTCCCCATCTCAGGTGTGTCAAGTTAGTATGAATGCCAGATGTCCATGATAGACAAGTCTCATGGGATCCTGATCCTCCATCCTCCATCTCTAAGAGGGTAGGAGCAGGTTTGCATGCAAAATACTTGGCAGATTGGTCACAGTGACATGCAGGTAAATTTTCTGACTGAGCAATATGGAATCGGGAGTAGATTACATTAAACAACACCACCAGATAGCATTTTGTATATGAAATATGGAGAATGATATTTTATGTGACCTTCCATCTCTTCTTAACCATTCTGCAGTGTTGAATGCTTTCCAGGGTTCTAATAATGAGCAATGAAAAGCATTAATTTACATACTACTTTGTAAACAGGGTATTCACAGGTAGTAACAAAAGAGACAGGCACTTGATCCTGCTTTTCCAAATCATAAATTATGCTATATGACCTCGAAAGTCTGTTCAGGAGCTGCTGTTACATGTTCAATTTCCTTACCATTCAGCCACTGCCCTTCTGGGAAAGCAAACAAAACAACAACAAAGAAACCCCAACCTGTCACTTTAAAAATTCAAGGAATCCTGTAGTTCATAGCATTGATTGCAATTATACCATTTTACCATGTTCACTCTTAACGTTAGCCCAGATAAGTTCATTTATGGGGGAACATGAATAAAATAAAAGACAAAAATAGAAGGAAATAAATAATAAAATTATAGTCCCAAAGTCTCTGTTTGCTTAGACTGTCCTCTTAAGTTGTGAAAACAATATCATTTTATTAATGACTAGGGACATCAAAGATTCATTCATTCATTCATTCAGCTTAGGATATATATATATCCTAACATACATACATACATACATACATACACACACATATACATATACATATACATATACATATACATATACATATACATATACATATACATATACATATACATATACATATACATATATACATATATATATATATACACACACACACACACACACACACAAAATCTGTCATCTATCTATCTATCTATCTATCTATCTATCTATCTATCTATCTATCTATCTATCTATCTATCTATCTATCTATCTATCTATCTATCTATCAGCGGTGGGTTGCTTCCGGTTTGGCCCGGTTCTTAGAGCCGGTAGCAGTGGTGGCGGGAGGCTCCGGCCACCCGCCGGGACACTTCTGCACATGCGCAGAAGCATGCACGCGAATCAGTAGTAAAGGGTTTTGGAACCCACTACTGATTATATATATATATATTATCTCTCTCTCTCTCTCTCTCTCTCTCTCTCTCTCTCTCTCTCTCTCTCTCTCTCTCTCTCTCTCTCAAAATAAGGTATAAAAAACAAGATTTTAAAAATCAAGATGGGAAATCTGTCCAACCACACTGGTATAGTGGTTAAGGCACCAGGCTACAAACCAGGAGACTGTGAATTCTAGTCCTGTCTTAGGAGTGGATGACTGGATAATTTTGGCACAGTCTGTCTCTCTCTCATCGGCTAATCGGTTTTATTAAGTATTACTTTATCATATGCCACACAGTTTGATTCATGCATAGTAATAGAAGGAAGTGAAACTCAGGACAAATTATCAGAGAAGTGTGTATGGCAAACCATGACAATAAGGTAAAAACTGAATGGATGTTTGATGGAATTTGAACCGAATACAAGCTGAGTGACTGATAGATTGACTTGCAAAAACAAATATCTAAAGGAAGAATAGCAGGAAAGAGAAGACTATGAAACTTGTGGTTTGTTGATGAAATCTTCATAAACGTAGGGAGAAGTTTAAGACAAAAATGTAAAATATGAACTGAAACAAGGATGGTACTCAGAGATAGTTTTCTATAGGAAAGTAGTGATTGGTGTGAATGTACACTATATTTAAATTCTCTTGTATCTTGTATCTCCTGCTTTTAGTTCCTATTTCTCAGTTTTAGGCCACACTTCATATATCGTCGCTTATCCCTAAAGGAATAACACAATGGATATATGCATATCTAAAAAATAATTTTAAAAGTAGGATTTTTTTTTTAAAAGAATGACAGAATACACAAATGCAAAATGGCTTTTTAAAATCCATTTTATATTACATTTTGCAGGCCAGATTCCTATTTACTCGTGTTTATGTTTTCATGTATAATAAATATAAAATTCACTTCTCTGTCTAGGCATCTTCTGGGGCAAAAGATTTACTTAACGTTTGAAAATATAGGAAGAATCTCAAATTTTTCTTTTCGCAAGACACTGCAATAGATCTTTTAAAATTTCTGTTCTTGACAAAATTGCTCTGCATCATATAGCACTGCAGGCTTTCCTCCATGGTTACCTCCTTTGCAGGAATTTCTAGACCATTTGTCTTGTCACATGAACATTTCTGAGCGTACAGCAAAAGAAAAGCTGTTGAAGAGACCTGTGCACAATATGAGCTTGTTGTGTGCTTTTGCTATTGAAGAAGAAGAAACATGCCAAAAGCATTGCCCATCTCATAGATGTTCAAAAATGCAACATGGAAAAGGTCAAAATAAGCTAGATTTCATTGGTAGTGGTATTTTATTTTACATTTTTAATCTCTAGTGTTCCTCCATGACAGTGGTTCTGAACCTTCCGAATGCCG
>QLTV01000613.1:4599515-4618015 GCA_003457575.1 Thermophis baileyi | reverse complement strand
ATGAAATGAAGTTCATTTTTAATCAGAGAAATAGAATAACAGAATAATAAAATTGTAAGGGACCTTTGAGATCTTCTAGTCCAGTGGTTCTCAACCTTCCTAATGCCATGACCCCCGCCCCGCCGCCACGACCCCCACCCCGCCCCCTCCGTGCGTGACAAAGGGGGCGTGGCACCAAGATGGCGGGCTAACGCGCACTTGGGCAACCCCTGTGAAAGGGTCGTTCGACCCCCAAAGGGGTCGCGACCCACAGGTTGAGAACCGCTGCTCCATGATCTACCTACGGTAAATCTGAATGTCTAGTAATATCAATGTTACATGTTAATATTGGAACCATCCTGACTGGTAAATGTATAGCATAGACTGACAATTAATTAATTAACCCTTTTAATTTTAAATATACACACCACATTATCTCTCTTTCATTGATTCCTTAATAAAATAGACTCACAATAAATATCACTGCGCCTTAGGATTGCTTTGTGTTGTTTTTTTAAATATGCTTTTTAAGGTTGCTTGCTTGATAGCTTTGCTTTTTAAATCCCTGTACAGAGATTAGGACATTTTCAGTTTATTTTGGATTTTCATCTTAAATGCTAAAATGCTATTGCTATTTACAAGAAGGAGCCTGTCAACTTTTTAGGAAAATGTATTCTTAATGTAATGGTTGCTGACATAATGCAAGGAACACATTCTTTATTCTGAAATTCTGAAGCAGGTTTAAAATGGAAAGGTTGGGAAAATAGTTTCTTCTTTATAAAGAATCTGTGTGAGTTGTTTATAAGTGAGAGAAGGTGAACTAAGGCCCAGCTAGATGGTTTCATCAGCTTTTAGAAAAGAAAAAGTGAAATATTTCAAAGTTCACATTAAATAAAAGGAAGTAGAGAAAAACTAAATCTAGGAGTGAATTGTTTCTTTACTTTATTCATGTAGGAGAAGGAGTGGCAGAATCTGGGAGCAGAGTTAAAAGAGAAATCATCCTAGAAACCCAATGTAGCCACAAATGGACCAAGTCCAACCTCCCTTGAACCTTATCTAACTCCAAGCAGGTGCTGTTAGTTGAGAAGATGCATAGATATGATTGGCAATAAATCAGTTTAATTGGACCTTCACATGTGGACCTGATCTTATGTGCCTGACAATTCAAGTGTAATTTCCACTCAGGATTAAGTCATATATGTCTGTCTATTTAATATTTCATCAGCACTCACCCTAACTTGCTGCTGAAGGCACTGACTCTACCAAAGCTGGACAACAGTTTCACAGTCCGATGGGCTTCAAATGCAATGTGACACTACTTTTTTTTTTATTCCTTCAAGTTTATCTGTAAAGTGAAATATTGAGGAAGTTTGTGAAGTTTATGAAGCCACTGTTTATGATTGTGAAAGAGTAGACTTTTCCTTTATGTACTAAGGTGGTAACAGTGATACATCCTGTGTGTTCATCTTATATTTTTCAAGGAGCTTGTTGATTGGATAATTTAATAGCAGTCAAGAAGTTGGATACCAGCTTGGCTTTGACTATTCCAGAAACAGAATTATATTTTTGTGGCTATGCACTCCCCTTTCAAGTTCAGAAATGCAAACCCTATAAGGAAATGCTTCCTCTCTCTAATCACAGTTCAGACCTGATGTGGAGGTGAATTGACCAAATCCAGATATCTACCCTAAGAATGGTATTTAAGTGTGTTAAATGCATAAAATATAAATGAATAAATATTCCCTCTTTTGTTCTACCCTACCATTGTAACAAGGCCAATTATGTAGGGACAGGATAGTGCACTTTTGGCATGAATCCATAGTGCCAACATCAGAGCACTAAAGAAAATTATTGGTCTTTTTTGCTATCTGGAAATGCCTCAATCCTATAATTATTATTATAGGAAAAACAGCATTATGCTGTTTCTAGTAGTGCTTCACTAGTGCATTGATTTAGATTGGAAGTATTTTCCCCCCAGAAGAGAAGGCAAATAGATGAAAATCCAAAATTCCCAGACAACAGGTAAGCCACCCTCAATGTATTAATTAAGAATAGAGGTATTTAATGCTGTTTACCTTTTGAATTTTTTCAGAAATAATTACTTCTGCTTGTTTCAGTTTATTGAATTTTCAGTGAAGTAATATTTCCTTCTGTCATAGTTAGTCACAACACTTTGCAAATCTACACAAAACTAATGACATAATAAAGGTGGTTTCCTTTCAAAGCAATCTATTTAAATAACATTTTATAGGCAGGAAGTTGTATCTTATAAAGACTGTCTCACATTTATAGCTTTGGTTTGGCTTTTAACATTCATCATGCTTTGTGGAGTATGTCATTAAAAATACATAGCAAATTGATTTTTCTTCATATAGTTTAAATGGCAATCTTGTAAATGTATGATACTAGGCCAGAAAAAGAATTGGAAGAATGAAGAGATGTTAAAGGGAGCATAGGATAGGAGAATGTGCAATAAAGAGGGAAGAACATTTCCATCAGTATAAATGTTTTTCCACTTTCTTCAGTCTGAATTGTGTTGTACATTCTATGTGGACTGAACTTGGTCAAATCTTTACATATTTTCTCACAAATGTCTCTGGTTTCTTCTATATCAGGAGTATAGTCCACCAAATCTTTACTGCAGTCTAACATATATTGTTACTGTATTTTTATTTATTTATTTATTTTATTTATTTAGTTTGTCAAACATGTACGAGATAACAGGTATAAGTATAAACATGAATATGAACACAGGAAATGGGTACGAATAAATGGGGACAGTAGGACAGGGACGGTAGGCACGCTGGTGTGCTTATGCACGCTCCTTACAGACCTCTTAGGAATGGGATGAGGTCAGGGGTGGGTTCCTCCCGGTTCGGACTGGTTCTCCCAAACCGGTAGCGGCCCACTGGTGATGTCACGATGACATCACCGAACCAGATCGGTCGGTGCCGGTCTGTGGGGGCCGCCATCTTTTTTTCGAATTTTTTTCGAATTTGTTTTTTGAATTTTTGTTTTGAATTTTTTGTTCCTTCTGAGCATGCGCAGAAGCCGACTTTTGGCACTGTGCATGCGGTCATCATCTTTTTTTTGGCTTTGTTTTTTTTAATATTTTTTTCGGATTTTTTGTTACTGCGCATGAGCGCGCGCGCATGAGCGCGCGTGCAAAGTGCGCGCGCCCATGAGGCGTGCCCATGCGGCGCGGGAAGGAGCAAACCGGCAGCGAGGTAAGTTGGAACCCACCCCTGGGTGAGGTCCATGGTAGACAGTTAAGGTTGAAGCTATGGGTTGATGAAGTAACAACGGAGTCAGGTAGAGCATTCCAGGCATTGACCACTCTATTGCTGATGTCGTATTTTCTATTAGTCTCTCCCTATATGTATCACCATTCTTTCCTCTCTAAATTCATCCTAAATATACTTCGGGAAATAGAATAGGTGGTCTTTTTCTTTACCTGTCCTTGTCCCCAAAATGATGAAGCTGGAGAGTCCACTAATCAGGTGTAAGGAATAAGTGAAGTTGAATCATCCTTGTTCTGCTCCCTTCCAATCACCTGATTTTCAGCTTGTTGGGGGAACAGGGGGTGTGATTTTCATGTTCTGTTTTCTATCACATTTAAGATAGCTGAATGTAGGGAAAACAATGATCTCAATTCAGCTGAGATCACCAATGAAGAATAGTTAAAGGAATTTGCAGGCAGGGATCCCATTCAGCATGATCTATGTCAGTGATGGCGAACCTATGGCACACGTGCCACAGGTGGCACGCAGAGCCATATCTGCTGGCACGCAAGCCGTTGCCCTAGCTCAGTTCCAGCGTGCATGTACGCACTGGCCAGCTGATTTTCGGCTCGTGCGGAGGCTGTGGGAGGGCGTTTTCGGCCTCCCCAGGCTCCAAGAAAGCCTCTGGAGCCTGGGGAGGGCGAAAAACGGGCCTACTGGGCCCACCGGAAGTCAGGAAACGGGGGAGCGGGGGGGTCATGCGTGCATGCGTGGGGGCGGGGCAGTGCAGGGGGGTCGCACGCACATACGCAGGGGGCAGGGAGGCGGGGGGCATTGAATTATGGGTGTGGGCACTCGCATGCATGTGATAGCGTGCACGCGCACACTTTCGGCACCCGAGGAAAAAAAGGCTTGCCATCACTGGTCTATGTAGTTTGATGCTACTGTTGGTGGCATATGTGGATGTGGGGATGGAAATTTTGCTAGGCCATGAATTCTTTGTGCTTGAACCTTATAAGATTCTTGTAAATGGGAAAGTCCATTTACAAGTAGTGGGCATTGCTACACTGAATGGTTGGGTTTCACTTGATTTCAATTTTAGACAAATTAGAGGAGACCCATTTATCTGACACAAACCTATTCACTTATGACCAGGAAGGCCATATTCTCATTCACTGTTGGTTCTTCCAAGTTCTATGGACTTGTAGATCTAAGGTTCCAAGGAAAACAGCCCACACAACTTTCTTTTCACTGAACATGTAAATATGGAAGATTTAAATAATGGAAAATAACATCCAAAACTGCTCCAAATGTTCTTTTCCAACTTTGGCAAGTTGTTCAACTCCAAGAATTCCCCAGCCAGCCATGTTGCCAAGGATGGACACCCCTGCACTAAAGCATTAATTTACATGGGGAGGGAGGTTTTAAATTAGTGCCACACAAAAATGTGTTCAAATATGTTCCTGCCAATTCTCAGTTAATTTGATGAAAGACAATTTACTTTTGAAATTATTTCAGTGGGGAAGGGAATTTTGGTGAAATTCTCCTAGAAGGAATGTAATGCTCCTGAACTTCTTTAGTTGTGAGGTAACTAAGCAGTATCTCTGCAAGTTTTATCTTTCATGGTGTAATAATATCTTCAGAGATCTGTGGCTCTTTGACTTCTCAATTTTCAAAAGGAAGTCTTCAAAATAGAATTCCTCACATTGTGCTTTTTTAGATTGGAAGTGTGAGCAACCAAGAAAGTCTCATCTTCTGCTATGGAAAGCAGAAATCAATGCCATCAGCAACTGCCTCTATTCCAAAAATGAAGTTTAGCTAAGGAACATTGTGAAGAGCTATTCTCAAGCATCTTGAAAATAAGATAGTAAAACAGAAGCTCTGTTCACAGGACAAGAAAACATTTGAAAAACTGTTTCAAAACTGCCAGGCTGATTTCAGTCCAATATGATCTGAAAATTCTCGTTCCTGCAATTTCTCTGTTGTCCTTTTGGAAAGTTGGTTGGAAGTGATGGCTTTAGTCTCAGTACCTTCAGTGCAGCTGAGTGAACTTTTTCTGCACAGAGTTAAGTCATGACTATGATTGAAAAGTTAATCAGTGTCAGTGTCAGTCTTTGGATGATGGACCATCAGGAGATCTTAGGGGTTTAGGCTAGACAGGGAAATTAAGGACACACTCAAAAAGATGGCAACTGTACTTTTGCCAAGAAAACTACTTGGATATATCAGTGCAGTCACCTGAAATCAAGACTCACTCTAGGGCGACTTTGCCTCTTCCGAAAATATAAAAGACTAAATTATTCAGATAAATTTTCCATTTTTGTAAAAATGTTTAACATGCTTCTGAAAAGGGAATTAAAATATATGCTTGTTGTTGTTCTGGATGAGTGGCATGTTCTACAATATGGAGAATTGTCCTTAATTTGCCCAACAGATTTTAAAACAAGGACTGATATCTCATGTTCCTTTTTCCTAAACTACATGCTTTTTCAGATATACTGTAATGTTATATTCGGCCAGTGGTTTAATCTCAGTTGTTTTTTTGGGAGCGTTTATCTTGGAAGGAGATCTTGTATTTATCTATTTTTTTCCTCTGCTTTATGCCACTCAAACAGTTTGACATGGACTACAGCAACTTTTGAATAAATCAATGTTCTTTTATTCCAATAATACGCACACTACATTACTCTCTGTGCAAGGACAGCTGGAGAACACCACAATATTAGAAATATAATTATAAAGAGCCCAAGCTTTGGCTGAGCTTTGGGCTAGATAAAGGGAAGAGCCAAAAAGATTTTGAGCACTTATCTGAAGCTCATGGAGATTACTTGTTCCTAAACAACAGCTCAGTGCACAACTGTTGCTCAGTGCACAACTATATAATTGGCTTTGATCTCCAAATGCTTTTTGAGGTTAGAGCAGTGTGTAGCTCTCTATTTTTCAAACAGGTGTTATGAAGGTGCCACCAGGCTATGGCGATTAACCTGCTGCTCTCATTCACTAATGAAACTTTCAGCATGGATATAAAATACACCTACACATACTGACTGGGTCAGGATTTCCCCTAATTTGGAGTGCTTCAAACTGTCTTCTGCATGGTGTAGAATTGTGCAGCTTGATTAAGCAATAGCACTTAGACTTATATACCGCTTTATAGTGCTTTACAGCCCTCTCTAAGCGGTTCACAGTGTCAGCATATTGCCCCCAACAATCTGGGTCCTCATTTTACCCACCTCGGAAGGATGGAAGGCTGAGTCAACCTTGAGCCTGGTGAGATTTGAACCGCCGAACTGCAGCTAGCAGTCAGCTGAAGTACTGCACTCTAACCACTGCGCCACCTCGGCTCTTAATAGATTTGTAATAGTTGGAAAGCTGGAAAATTAATGATTACTCAATAATTTACATAGTCCTCACTTTACAACAGTCCATCATTTAGTGATAATTGAAAGTTACAACGGCATTGAAAAATGTGACTTATGACCGTTTTTCACAGTTATGACCTTTGCAGCATCCCCTGGTCATGTGTTCAAAATTCAGACTCTTGGCAACTGGCTCATATTTATGACCTTTGCAATGTCCCGGGGTCATGTGATCCGCTTTTGCGACCTTCTGACAAGCAAAGTCAATGGGGAAGCCAGATTCACTTAACAACTGGGTCACTAGCTTATCAAGAAAGGTCAAGAAAGGTTATAAAATGGGGGCAAAACTCACTTAACAAATGTCTCACTTAACAACAGAAATTTTGGGCTCAGTTGTGGTTGTAAGTTGAGGACTACCTGTACTCTATATCTTTTTCCCCAGTCCAAAGCCACAAGGTAGCCCCCATCTGATGCGTTGTTGCTACTTCATTCAATTATGAATGGTATTGGAAGAGAAAAAAATTAAAACAATCGGTGGTCCTAACTTGCAGCTGCCATCACTATAAACTCACCCCAAAAGTTTCAGCAGTTGGGAAAATAATGAGAATGGTGATTCATTAAATAGAAAGATCAAATTTGGTACAATTCTGTCAGGGCGGCAGGACAGAAACAACTTCTACTTTTATGATTAAGGGAACAAAACCTATTATTTCCTGATATTGAACGGGCTGGCTATGAACATTAAAGAAATAGACATGGGAAATGCATATACTCTGTAGCCCTTGTAGGAAGAATCATGAGATGCACCAGGGGTGAAATCCAGCAGGTTCTAACAGGTTCTGGAGAACCGGAAGTGGAAATTTTGAGTAGTTCGGAGAACCGGTAGTGGAAATTTTGAGTAGTTCGGAGAACCGGCAAATACCACCTCTGGCTGGCCCCAGAGTGGGGTAGGAATGGAGATTTTGCAATATCCTTCCCCCAGGAGTGGGGAGGGAATGGGGCAGGGGTGAAATGCTCCCAGTTCGCTCTTACCTGTTGGTCGCCGTAGAGCCGGTCGCCAAGGTAGCGTGAGGCGCTGCCCACCCACCCGGACGCCGCCTGGACGCCGCCATTTGGGTTCTTTTACCCTCTGCAAATGCACAGAATGCTTTGCGCATGCACAGAGGGTAAAAGAACCCAAATGGCGATGTTCGGGTGGGCGGGTGGCGCCTCGCGCTACCTTGGCGACCGGCTCTATGGCGACCGACAGGTAAGAGCGAACCGGGAGCATTTCACCCCTGGAATGGGGATTTTGCAGTATCCTTCCCCTGGAGTGCGGTGGGAATGGAGATTTTGCAGTATCCTTCCCCTGCCACGCCCACCAAGCCACGCCACGCCCACCAAGCTACGCCCACAGAACCGGTAGTAAAAAAAAATTGGATTTCACCACTGAGATGCACTCATCATAGCAACGGCTGACTTCAGTATATTCCAGAGAATCAATAGCAGAAAACGAGTATGAAAATTCTGTGTTTTCCCATAATGTTTTGTTGCTGTTGCTGTTATTTGTCTGTTCAAATGTGTTTGAAAATTCAGAATGAGAATGGATAAAACAATTTTCCTCCCACTGCATTTCTATTAGATAATTGCAATATATTTTGAATGTGCGTGTGTTTGTAAGATTGCTTGTTCTTTAATACTATCAATTTTGATTCTTCTAAAAACATCTTTCCAGAGGGGAGAAACTCATTGCAAACAACATGGCAATTACTGAACTTATTGGCTTCTAATCTTCTGTATAATTTGGCCAGCAACAATTACAATCATTTTACCATAAATAAAAGGACTTGCAAGGTCTCTGAATGTGAATTGTTGGATTCTCATAATAGCCTTCAAGACTCGAGGGAATGCTTCTAAAAAGCTACTACCTCTATTGTATTAATTAAGCATTGTTTTGCTTTAAACTATTGTGTATTTACTGATTTTAAAATGAGAAGAAAGATCCAGAAGCACCATTTTGGAGCTACATACAGTTCACCAAAACTTCTCGCTGATTTTTTGTCCCCCAGTTGATTTAAAGGGCAGAATGGCTATGTGTGAACTATAGCCAAATCCTTAATCCCACTGCTGTTGCAAGCAGTGGGTATAATGTTCAAAGTTGTCACTGCCAGAACATAAATATTTCCATAAATGACCGATAGAGCAGTAAGAAGTATTAAATATCATAGTTATGCAGTTCAGCATTTGTCCAGTTAATTCCTACATCTTAGGGCGTGACTAGAATTATGACCCCTTCCTTCCAATTATTGACAGTAATGTCTGACATCTCGAATGATTTTGTGTGAATCTTTCTATGGGTCTCTTCTGTCAGTTTTGATTTCTGGTGACTGCCTGCATTGATCCCTGCAGTTTTCTTTGAATTTCCCCCCCAGAAATGGCTTGCCATTGCTCGCTGCCCAGGACTGAGAGAGAGTGACTGGCCCAAGGTCACCCAGCTGGCTCTGTGCCCAAGCAGTGCTAGAACTCACAATCTTCTGGTTTCTACACCAAACGGGTTTTATTATGTCTGTCACTCTACCCGCCTAAGTTTATATGTTATGGTATGTGACATATCTATGCCTGTGAACATGTCTGTCTTACTAAAAGCAAATTCTTAATTCAGGGAGCATCACAATAAGAAACAGCACCCAGCCTAGTCTTCCCAGTGGACACAAATAGCTAACACTGCCAGAGATACTTTTATAGGTTGTCTTCACAACAGTTCATTTAGTGACCATTTTAAGTTACAACAGCACTGAAAAAAGTGGCTTATGACCATTTTTTCATACTTACAACCATTGCAACATCCTTGTGGGATCAAAAATCAGATGGTTGGCAGCTGACTCATATTTATGACGGTTGCAGTGTCCCGGAGTCATGTGATCCCCTTATGGGACCTTCTGACAAGCAAAGTCAATGGGGAAGCCAGATTCGCTTAACAACCGTGTTGCTACCTTAACGACTGCAGTGATTCACTTAACAATTGTGGCAAGAAAGGTAGTAAAATGGAACAAAACTCATTTAACCAATGTTTCACTTAGTAACATAAATTTTGGCCTCAATTGTGGTCGTAAGTCGAGGACTTCCTGTATTCATTCTCCAAACCAGGTAAGTCTATTTAGAAGTAAGCCCCACTATCTTCACTGATGTTACTTTTAGGAAAGTGTGTATTGGTTTACCAGGACACCTCTCTTGAGCCAGCACCATAGATGAAAAATACACATTTCTCTGACAGATTCCATACACCATTTTTCTTACCGCTCATCAATGTTCCCTCTGACATTGAAAATCGCTGCGCGGCAGTTGGAAACTGCCGCGCGGCGATTTCCTGTCAGGTGCGCGGCCGTGCAGCTTAGAGGGAACATTGCTGCTCATGTGACAATATCATTGTGCCACAGGGTGTCCTTTTTAAAAAAGGATGTTTGTGCAACAGAGTGCTCGTGGAGGTTCTCCTGCAAGTCTGATTTAATGATAAAGTACTAAATCTGGAGCCAAAGAAGTTCCTGTGGAGAAATTCACAAAACTATAACGCAGTAAAACAGGGACCATATAAACTAAAGTAGTCCCTTTGCTGTGATATTAGTTTTTCAGTTCTCCCATAAAGAGAGTGAGCTTTTTTTTTTTTATTATGTGCAAGCAATGAGAAACACTTTCTATAAAATCTCATGCTATAATAAACTTGTTACTCTTTATGGAGCCAGTAAATATGTATTTTTGCTGCAACAGATTAACTCAAGTATTCTCCAGGGAAATATTAAATCAATGCATTCATATCATACTTTGTTTCTGGGCTGAACTCTTGAAAATAGTAAACTGAAAGCCCACACTTAATTTTATTAATAATTGCCTCAGGTGGTTTAACATCCTGGAATATACTGTTTTTACTATGCACAAAAATTAGAAATTGTTTATAAAAATATATTTATATTTTTAAAGTATTCTATATATTTTCCAAGCCAGATGATTGCCTTTCTAAATCTCATCCATTGGAAACTAAGTGTAGAAATATATTACTCAGGTGTTTATACATTTCAAACAAAGAAAGTTTAATTGAAAAAATTGTAACGACGTATATTTCTTTCTGCTTTCTGAAACAATAATAACATAATCTTAGGTTTAGGTAAAAGTGACTCAGTAAAGAATTTTTGTCTTGAGGAACATTCATCTTAAAGTTTCAGGGTATATAATTCATTTAAATTGCCATTTGTGTTCTGCTGTGGTTCACACTTTTCTTATTTCCTCTTACCTTTTAACTCTGTCCCTATATTTCTTGTGAAGCACGACCAATGGATTTAAAAATAATCATCCTTTTAAATGGTACTTCCCCAGTGGCTCTTTTGGGTACCCACCCTTAAAATCTGTCTTTTCTTGCTCTCTTTTGTTGACCATTTCCGCTACCTTACATTACAAGTCTCCCTCCTGGAATTTTAATTTTGAGTTAAAACTTTGCCCCACCCTTAGGGCTGTGAGGCAAAAAAGATATACACCCCACCAACAAAATAATTTGCAATTTCTATCCATGGTCATGTGCTATTAAACTGTCAAGCAAATGAATAACCTTCTGTATGTTCAATGGTTTTCTATATACATGCTTGTGGTGAGAAAAAATAATGCACTGGACTGGACTTCATAAATAATCCTGATACAATACTGTCGTTTCATCTCAACATGCTAGAAAAATGTGCAAGAATCTTTTACTCTTGCTTCATTGAGGAGGAAACAACATGGTGGATGGCTAGAATCAGAAAAGACAAGACTCTGAGGATGTGATTGGCCAGTAATTTTTATAAAATGATCTGTGACAAGTAAAATAATAATAATAAAATTACGTATTTTAAAGTATTGCTGTAGCTATTCAAGAATGAAATGATAAAGAAAGGAGCAGCCTGCGAAACGCTTGGCATCTCATACATTTGAATGAGAAACTTAATAGCAATAGCAATAGCACTTAGACTTATACACCACTTCATAGTGCTTTACAGCCCTGTCTAAGCAGTTAACAGAGTCAGCATATTGTCCAGAGGTGGGTTTCAGCAGGTTCTGACCAGTTCTGGAGAACCGGTAGCGGAAATTTTGAATAGTTCGGAGAACCGGTAGCGGAAATTTTGAGTAGTTCGGAGAACCGGTAAATACCACCTCTGACTGGCCCCGCCCCCATCTATTCTCTGCCTCCCGAGTCCCAGCTGATCGGGAGGAAATGGGGATTTTGCAGTAACCTTCCCCTGGAGTGGGGAAGGAATGGAGATTTTCCGGTATCCTTCCCCTGGAGTGGGGTAGGAATGGAGATTTTACAGTATCCTTCCCCTGCCACGCCCACCAAGCCACGCCCACCAAGCCACGTCCCCAGAACTTGTAGTAAAAAAATTTGAATCCCACCACTGATATTGTCCTGAACAATCTGGGTCTTTATTTTATTGACCCCAGAAGGATAGAAGACTGAGTCAACCTTGAGCCGGTCAGGATCGAACTGCTGGCAGTCGGCAATACTGCATTCTAACCACTGTGCCACCACGGCTCTTTACAGCTATTCTAATAGGTCAACAATGTGAACTTACCTTCCTAAACAATTGGTTCAGTTTTAGGGTTTAGGATGAGGTGGAGCAGCGTATTATTTTCTACCCAAGTGACTGTTAAAATCATGGCCCGTGTAATTTCCAAATGGGTTTGAAGTTTTTGTAGAACAAGCTATTTCATGCAGAACAGGGCAGAAACCCAAAAAAAAATCTCTGTCCTAGAGACAAGGGGAATGAAATCCTCTTTGTGGGGTCCTTGAGCCTTCTGAATTGCTAGGACCAGAATTCTGCTACTATATCGAAAGGTTTATGGGTGTAACTAATAGGAGATGACAGCTGAGTTCAGAGCTGTCTGCTTGTCCTTAGGTGGACCATGTTAATGAAATGTTTGTTTACCCAGGAAAAACATGAACTTGGCTTGTAGAAGAAATGACCTGTTCCTATCTCACTGTCCAGTATGGGTAAGTAAAATTTATCAACAACCAGTGAGTAATTATTCTGGTCTTTTGGGGAAAAAAACAGTCAAATAGCATTCAGGATTTCACTTAAAATAAGATATATTTTTGCTTGTGAGAAAACCATCTCTGTGGGAATTCTTATGGGATGGGCAAATGTAGAAGGAAGACAGTGAGAAAAGGGAGACAATATATTTTAGCTGACAGCACAGGAATGCATTGGTAAATGGGAAATTTTCAGGAATCAGCACCCCTAAGAGATAGAAATATATATTTAGGTAGAAATATATATTTCTTATTTGCCAATAGGAAACATTGCAGTTTAAAGCAAGGGAAGAGAAAAGAAGGAAAGGGGAGAGGAGGGGAGAATCAAACCTATTTGATTATATATATTTTGCATTTGAAAAACAATGTCCAAGCCCCCCCCCAAAAAAACCATGTACACATATGCACAATACAATTTATCAATTCAATTTTCAACTAACAGCAGAAGAAATCAGAAGTCTCAAGCTTTTCTGCTTGCAAATTACAGGTTTTTATAGACAAAAGTTGAAACAAGTGCACCCATACATGTACTGCATGGGCATTTCTCCTTCAAACTGATTTGCAAATACAAATTAAATGTTTAAAGTAATACTAACTTCAACTTTATATTCACATGTTTTGGTTTAAATTTCAGTGAATTCAAGGGAAGTTATTATTACAGTAGATAGACAGGAAACCACTGAGGTATAATTTGGTGCTTTTGATTGATTGTGAGTAAAAAGGATTTGCCTTTTATTATAAGGACACCAGGAGATCTAAAAAACATCTAAAAACATAGATCATTTCACCACTAGTGATTTATAGTGTCTTCCTAGCTTTATCACCCAGTCATCCTTGAAGTGATATAAAGGCTCTTGTCATTATTTTATTTTGGAACAATGATAGTTGGATGTTTCTAGAAGATGCTATAAATTGTGGTTAGAAAATGACCATATTATACTGTTACATATTGTACTGAATCATATTCATTCTCATCTATTGGATTGAGATTTAAGAATTTACATTACTTAATGGTCCCATCATCAGAACAGTACAACTACCACTTTTTGAGGGAAGAAACAATCATTGTCAGCATTTATTTTATTTTATTTATTTATTTATTATTTATTTATTTTATTTGTCAAGTACGTATTTGGTAATATACATAGATATAACATTATTTATATACATAAGATGGGTACAAA
The DNA here is from genome assembly GCA_003457575.1 of Thermophis baileyi. Taxonomy (NCBI): domain Eukaryota; kingdom Metazoa; phylum Chordata; class Lepidosauria; order Squamata; family Dipsadidae; genus Thermophis; species Thermophis baileyi. The sequence goes on along the minus strand of QLTV01000613.1, from coordinate 4,604,241 downwards.
TAAAAGGGAACATTTGGACAGGGATGGTAGGCACGCTGGTGTGCTTATGCACACCCCTTACTGACCTCTTAGGAATGGGGTGAGGTCAACAGTAGACAGTCTAAGAGTAAAGTTTTGGGGATTTGGGGAGGAAACCACAGAGTCAGGTAGTGAGTTCCAGGCATTAACCACTCTGTTGCTGAAGTCGTGTTTTCTGCAGTCAAGTTCGGAGCGGTTCACTTTGAGTTTGTATCTGTTGTGTGCTCGTGTATTGTTGTGGTTGAAGCAGAATCAACCTCTGGGCACATTTTTCTATTAAACTTTCAAAATTATTTTCCTTTTATGTCATTTCATGTGTGATTGTCTGTTTTTACTACTTACTACTTTACTACTTCTTACCTCCTGCCTACCTTACTACTTACTTTCTGAAAACCTTGCCAAGAAAACTTGTCCAAGCAGTCTTCAAGAATTGGACATGATTGAACAGAAGAAGAAAAAAGTCTTCATCCTATAGTTATTTGTGCTATTTGAGAGCAAAAGGTAAAACTTTTCTAAGATGAGGGATTGGAAAACAATCAAACAATGCATCGCTGGATTTATAAAACAATAATACAAAGCAGGAAGCTAAGGAAGAAAAATAATATTTTCTAAAAAAAAATTTTCAGCAGAGTTTTGAAACAGTAGCCATTTGCTGTACTTACAATGCAAGAATTATAATAACTGTGCTTTGCTAGGAAGACATATAAATGACCGACAAGATGCCAGACTTTGAACTACCATGTCAGCAATGGACAATCCGGATGCTGCGATTCAGTAGTTAGATAGCCTAGACATTGGCATTTGAATGTAGACCTTTTCAACATTTATATTTTATTGTGTTTTATTAATCTAGAGGAAATGTTAATATATATTGCTAGTCCATGTCTAATATGCCATATGCTAAATAAATAAATAAACTATGCCTTGCAACAGTTAAAATAGAACTGGGTCTAAAAATCTTTAGAAAAAGTGCAGTAGTAACAGTTATTTTTTACTCTGTGTGTGTGTGTGTGTGTGTGTGTGTGTGTTGTGTGTGTGTGGAGAGAGAGAGACAGAGAGAGAGATTGATTTTATTTGTTTGTCAGGTTGATTGATTGATTGATTGATTGATTGATGTATCCAACCATAACTCCAATTGTGACTCCAGGGTGGCAAATATAATAAAACAATAAGGACATAATGGGGTTTAATTGAATGTAATTATAATTTTAAAAAGTTATAACCTAACCAAATCCATGTAAAAACCACCCTACTAAAATCTTGATGCTTTAACTTGTCTAAATAATTTGTATGTGTCTGTGTGTGTGCATAGAGAGAGAATCAGCTTGATTTAGTAAATCAGGTTCTACTCCTTCTTTGGGCATTGAAGCCAGCTGAGGTGATTTTGGACCAGTCATTCTCTCTCAGCCTTAGGCTGGGACTTAAGAAAGAATTGTCAAACTCAAGCAATCAGATGCCTGCATGTAGGGGCAAGGCTGACTACTTTATTGTATTCTGCCTATAATACAGGAATCTGCCCAGACTGTTTGCCTCCTCTTGGGAATAAACAGATAAGGTGCCATGGAACTTGGAGTGGAGCAGGGTGGGGTGGGGGGTGGGGAATCAGCCCTAGGTCTCTTGTGACTCAAGACTAATTTTCTGCTTGATCTCTCCTCCTTGCCTGTCTGGCAGTTTTCCAAGAAAAATCTATCTATCAATCCACATTAAAACAATGTGGTAGATTATGGTCAATAACTTTCAGTGAAGAGGACTTCATCCTAAAGTGGGTTGATTCTGAAGCAGATTATACGCTGTTCATTCATAAATTGGGTCATGGAGAAGTTTTCTCCTACAATTTAGACTTATTTGTGCCTACCTTTTCCTCAAAGCTCTGCTTCTATTCTCTCGGCTGCACCATTTCTAATCTGCCCAGCCCTTCATGTTACGCCATCCTGTTGACTAAGACCGCATCCACATGAAGCTATTACCGTAGTAGTGTCGCATTAGTAGTGTCACTTTCTGAATCATAAAACGCTAGAAGTTGAAACCTAAAAATGTGTGGATTAGGTGATGGCACAAAAGAAGGCATTTTTAAAGGAAACAGTGAGGAACAAGTCAGACATGCACTTGTATCAGAATGGCAGCTCGTATATAAAACACACACACACACACACACACACACACACACACACACACACACACACACACACCAGAGGGACAAGGGACTGAAAGTTCCTTAAGATATGAGGATGAAAATATTTTCTTATTTGTTAGCTTGTCAAAGAAGCCAAGAAGAAAATGTGCATATGAGAAAAATTCGGAATGCTGTGTACACCAAGATGGATTTGGGGAGCTTGATTTAAAAGAGACGTACAATTGGGATGTGGTGAAGAATTCTGGGCACTTCAGCCTCAAGAATCAATACAAAGCTGCAGATGGTGAAGAAAAGTAAAACCAAAATGGATTGGAACAACCCTGTGTAGAAAGATTGGATTCTTTAGCCTTGGAGGAGGAAGGTAAGTAAAGAGTGAGAGAAAGAGAGAGGGAGGAAGGGAAGGAGGGAGGGATGTCGCTGCTCTTGTTACTGGAATCCAACATCATCCAATAAATCTGAGCATCAGATGGGGTTCATTCATATGCTCTGTTCACCTGCAGGAAGATGCCCACGATCTGTTTGTCAAGAACATCAATGTCCAATGAGATCTTCCACTCACATTTAGCTCACTGTGGAGACAGCTTTCACCCAGCTCTTCTGACTCCACTTCAAAAGTGACCCTTTTAAAAATTATTCCAAGTGGTCAGTCTAAAATTCAAAGGTATATTTAGAGATTAGGATCTGGTTACTTTAATGGCCCCTTGAGACTACTCTGCCCACCTTGTCCCTCCTGTTCCTGGCCACTATCTTTCAGGGCCATTCCCACTTTGGCAGGGCTTTCTCACTGTGCTATCATGGCCACATCTTTGCCAATCTGTGAGAAAGAGATGTAAATTTTTAGGATGCTGCTGGGCCTCTCAACACTCAGTAACATGCTTCTTTTCACAGAGAGATGAGGTCTTGCTCTCTTGATTTCCCTTCCTACAGCAAGATATTAAAAATATCCAGTGATATAAAACACACCTTTCTAGATCAGGCTGCCTCATTCAAGGACCAAAAAAAGGGGGTGGGATAGGAAAGAGAGCAAAAGACAGAAATGGGGAAGGGAGTAAAAAAATAAATAAAAGAGAATTGGTTTTCCTGTCTACTTTGTGCTATCGTCAGCTTACTTCAACATCACCCATTAAATGTGATACAATCTCCCAAGAGATTATCCCTACAGAGGTAAGACAATTGAAAAGAAAAAGGGAAAAGAAAGGAAACATAAGAGAGAGAAGCTTAATTCTACAATACATATTATGTTCCTTTCTAAGGACATAGATGCTAAAGGGAATCCTAACTGTTGAATTTCTGTGATAGGGTGAGCAATTTCTGAGCAATTTCATCCCCTTATGAACTTACAAGTTTTTTTAAGATTCCAGGTTTGGGGTTCCTAGGATACTTACCTGATGGTGATGGCATCAAGTATAGCAGGTGTAGAACTGAAATAAGTGCAGAGAAGCCTAGAGAGGTTATTTGCATTTATGACAACTAATTATTCTTTTCAGGTTGGGTAGTCTGAAAAGTAATGGATAGAAAGTTTACAACAATGTAAAATTTTATGCTAAGACCATTTGTATGGCTAGATTCATGCTTTCCTGATTACATGGCTATCAGCATTTAAAAATCAGCCACCTTTTAACTTATCTAAATGAAAGGGCAATGAAGGTTAAGCTAAGTGCTTCTTGTAAAGCAAAGAAGGACAACTTCAACTTACAATGACAATGATTACAGTGCTTTATGATAGAAGAGAAAACATTTCTGCTATTACAGAATTTACAATAAATATATTCTCATGGCACCCTGATTTAACCCTTGCAAACAAGGAAGAAGACAAACCATGGTATAATCTATATTTACTCTATTTTTTTTTTGTATGGAGATTCTCAGTCATCCAGGTCATGGTTGTTCCAAAGGTGTTTTTCAAGAGGCAACTGGACTTTCTGGTTTTTCTTTGACTTCTCATGCAAGAAGCTTCTTTAGCTCTATTTACTCTACTTAATATAAGACTTTTTTCTCTGCATGGTATTCCACAGTTACTTTGGGAGTATAACACATTGAAAAATAAGAATGGTTAACATCATGGTCCTTTAGGATATAGATAGAAAATACAGTATATAGAGAATATAGTGTAAAAACTACAGAATATAAGATAGAAAAATGTGCGTTAGTCAGCATCACCACCAGATGGATTCATACCTAGCTAACCACACTGAATATGTAGTCATTAATGGAAATGCATCTACATGGAGTGGAATGCCATATCCATTTCTTCTGTGCACTAAGTTGCCTTTTATCTGACTGTTCCCCTGGCTGTGACTCTTCCTCTGTCTCCCAAGGTCATTCCCATATACCAGGGGTCTGCAACCTTAAACACTCAAAGAGCCATTTGGACCCGTTTCCCACAGAAAAGAAAACACTGGGAGCCACAAAACCTGGGTGGGCGTGGCCAACTCAACATCACTCCCACCCAGTCACATGACCCGCCCCAGCCACGCCTACCCAGGTTTTGTGGCTCTGGGTGTTTTCTGTGGGAAATGAGTCTCTCTCTCTCTCTCTCTCTCTCTCTCTCTCTCTCTCTCTCTATCTCTCTCT
>QLTV01000613.1:4573883-4590963 GCA_003457575.1 Thermophis baileyi | reverse complement strand
ATTCTCCAAAGCACCTGAGGGCAGGACAAGAAGCAATGGGTGGAAACTAATCAAGGAGAGAAGCAACCTAGAACTAAAGAGAAATTTCCTGACAGTTAGAACAATTAATCAGTGGAACAACTTGCCTCCAGAAGTTGTGAATGTTCCAACACTGGAAGTTTTTAAGAAGATATTGGACAATCATTTGTCTGAAGTGGTGTAGGGTTTCCTGCCTAGGCAGGGGGTTGAACAAGAAGACCTCCAAGGTCCCTTCCAACTCTGTTATTCTGTTATTGCAATGTGAGGCTACCAATGATCTTGGAGATTGGGTGGAGATTTTAAATTAGTGGTTCAGAGTGGTCCTATGCTGGTTACCAGAATACTCAAAATACTCAGTCTGGAAGGCCTATAGCATACATTGAGGGCACTGCAGACTGTGCATCTTCAAAAGACGTTGTACTCAATGTTTGCCAAAGCCACCTGACCTGAAACACTTCATCCAGGCCTGCTCCTTTTAGCAATTGTTAGCATTGAACATTAAGATCTTTGGAATTTCGAAAGAAGCTATTATGGGAGAAAGTAGTGAAAGCTCATCCCGCAGTGCTGGCCTAAATATCACCCAATGGATGGTTCTTAGTGTGGATTGCACTGAAGGGATTTCAGTCTGGCCAGTTATTATTATTATTATTTATTAAATTTGTATGCCGCCCAACTCCCAAGGGACTCTGGGCGGCTCACAACAATATAAAAAACCATTAAAAGAAACCATAATAAAAACAGTTAAAAACAGTTAAAAACTCATACATACCGTTTCATGGCCGGACCTCGCCAATTACAGAGGCGAGATCAACGGCCCCAAGCCTGCCGGAAGAGCCAGGTCTTCACCGCTTTCCGGAAGGCCAGCAGGGTGGGGGTGGTCCGGATCTCAGGGGGTAGCTGGTTCCAAAGGGCCGGAGGAGCCACAGAGAAGGCCCTCCCCAGTGGGCCCGCCAGCCGGCACTGGAGGAGCCCAACCCTGGAGGAGCCCAACCCTGTGGGATCTTACCGGTCGCTGGGAGCTATGTGGCAGAAGGCGGTCTCGAAGATAACCTGGCCCTGAGCCATATAGGGCTTTAAAGGTAGTAACCAACACCTTCTGGTATACAGGATGTGATTCCTGGAGCTACCCAGTCTGAAAAACTTTCCTCAGCCCAGAACATCAGGAAAATACCAACAGGCACTGAAGCTGGACCAAAGTGAAGTAGTCTGCTAACTTTGTTTCTGTCTTTGTACAAAACTAATAAACTCTGTTTCTGCAACCATAGTTTCTTTATGAAGTAGCTTGCTTTGGTCAAAAATTCATGGAAGGAAAACACTTCTTCAAAGCGTTAACTGAATATAGAAGACTTGATCCACCAAGCCTTTCCACTAACTGAACAAAGTCCTGGGCCTAAGCAAAGCATCTGAGCCTGAATCAATTTTCATTAGCCTTGAACCGTCCTGCCCAGAGCCTGAAGCTGTGCAACTGGTTACCTTTGATCTTTGACCACTGATTGCTTGACAAATGCTCCAACATTATACTCTGACTAGGACTAAGATTTTGGTTAAGATTTTGGACAGGAATCCTGACTGTTCTTCTATGACTATCCAGGTAGATGGAATCTTTAAGGGTTGTCTTGTCCGTATGCTGGTTTAGATATATTGTGCAAATATATTTTTAGTGCTCCAAATCCCCTCATACTTACTCAGAATGTGATATTTAATTTTCTGTTACAATAGAACAGGGCTGATTATCCAACAACCAGAAAATTATATGCAGCCCCAGTCCATGATTTAAGATTCCTGGAATGCTCCAGATAGTGCTACTACGATTTCAGGAGTTTTTAAGGAAAACAAAATAGATTTTACTGTTACTGCCCTTTGGAACATAGTTCCTCCTGAGATTAGATGTTCTTAAAATTATTATTTATTTCCAGGTATGGAGGTTGGAGTGTTAGAGTCCATGGTATGGATATTATTTGTCTAGACTGGCTCCCTGTCTGTTGTGTATGTTTTATATTATGTTCTAGTTTTGGTTTTTTTTAAATGCTGTAAGCCATCCTGAGTCACTTTTGTGAGATGGGCTGTTATATAAATTGCAGAAATAAATAATAAATAATAAAATGGATGTATTATACTTCAAAGCAAAAACCCTATTTTATTGAGTCACCCAAACCTCCATGAAAGGAACAAAATGCTGAGTTTCCCCCATCCCCCATCACTGACATTAATGTATCATCACTACCATGCCCCTTGGAAGTGCTACTTTAAAAAAAAAAAAAGTAGAGTCCCTGCAATAGAGCGTTTCAAAGGCTGAGCTGCATCAGATGCTGATGGAAGGAATGAGAAGCGGGAAATCTGAGGAAAAATTACTATCAGGCCTGCCGTGTCAATTTAGGCCAGGGGTCCCCAAACTTGGCAACTTTAAGACTTGTGGACTTCAACTCCTGTTGAAGCTGCTTAGCAGCCCCAACGAGGGAGTTGAAGTCCATAAGTCTTAAAGTTGCCAAGTTTGAAGACCTCTAATTTAGGCATTTACCCAGAGTGTCCAACCTTTGAAAAAAAAAAAAGTAGAGTCCCTGCAATAGAGCGTTTCAAAGGCTGAGCTGCATCAGATGCTGATGGAAGGAATGAGAAGCGGGAAATCTGAGGAAAAATTACTATCAGGCCTGCCGTGTCAATTTAGGCCAGGGGTCCCCAAACTTGGCAACTTTAAGACTTGTGGACTTCACCTCCCAGAATTCTCCAGCCAGCTATGCTGGCTGGAGAATTCTGGGAGTTGAAGTCCATAAGTCTTAAAGTTGCCAAGTTTGAAGACCTCTAATTTAGGCATTTACCCAGAGTGTCCAACCTTTGGCAACTTTACAACCTGTGGACTTCAACTCCCAGAATTCCTGAGCCAGCATGCTCAGGAATATTTGGAACGTAAGGAAGGATCAGGGCCTGATCTTGCTAATACACACTCTTGATCTGATTGGGTGGCCACATTCAGATTCTTGCATATGTTGAAAGACCACAACAGGCTTCAAAGGCTATCTATTCCATGCTGCTGATGTGTGTTTTCAATGAATATTTTTGGTATAATAAGAAACCAACTAACACCTAATGTTCCATCTCCCCAACAATAAGAGTAAGTCAGTTCAGCATGATATTTGATCTCAAAGTACAACCATATTTGGGAGGAGAAATTGTCCATGATTCCATCTGGAGATGCCACTCTGCTTTGCAACCTGGACAGTGTAACTGAAATACTAATACAGTAAACAAGAACAAATAACATTGTGGGAAACCTGGCGGATCTCAAGGTCAAAGAATTTTCCAAAATTGTGTAACGTTCCTGGTCAAATCAATTTTTTTTCTCATTTGCTGTAGGAAGGGAAACTTTTCACATGCCTGCAGCAACTAAGGATTCAATGGCAACATGCCAGAGTAAAAATTAAATGGGGATGTAATCCTCTAAGGAAGACAGACTTTTCCCCCCTTTTAATGAAGACTTTGTTTTGCAGACATTAACTCTAGTCAGACAATAGCAACAACATCTGTTGATGGTAGTAACAACTGACCTCTTAATCATTAACAACTCATTTCAGAATCATAGCAGCCTGTTACAACCACAAAGCAGTTGTTCTGCAGCAAGACTGAATCCTGATAATTGCTTATTTTATATTTTCATTAATTAAATGACTTTTATAATTTTTTTTTAAAAAATTGCTTATTAAATACTGACACAAAGGAATAAAATAGATGGGAAGTGTGGTTCTCATCAAAGACCTTTTTTTAGACTGCAGAGCTCTAGGATAGTATCCTGATAGCTATAAGATTAAATTGATTCCCCAATGAGCTCCAAGAGAAGACTCTGATTTTGAAGGGCTGAATGCAGCCACGGAGTCTTCCTTCCTGCCAGCCTCCGCAGCTGGCTTTTTCCAGGATCTGGAAATTCAAGTGTTAGGCTCAAAAGGTGAGTCTCCTGTAGGTCTCCCAAACTAGCTATTCCCAAAGCAGGTGCACACTTTCAAGCAGTCTTGGAGCTATTGACATTGAGCTACTAACAAGACTTGGGCATTGGGAGCAATTTTGCTAAGAAGTAGATTTGTTCTGCCTAAATGCTTCCAGGAGAAGAACTGCTACACTGAGAATATTATAGTATCTTGGTGTAGCATTATGCAATTAAGGATTATTTGCAGTAAACAATGCAAAGCGCTGGATAACCATAGGAGGCTCAAACATAAAAGGTGAAGAGCCGAGGTGGCGCAGTGGTTAGAGTGCAGCACTGCAGGCTACTTCAGCTGACTGCTAGCTGCAGTTCGGCAGTTCAAGTCTCACCGGGTCAAGGTTGACTCAGCCTTCCATCCTTCCGAGGTGGGTAAAATGAGGACCCAGATTGTTGGGGGCAATATGCTGACTCTGTGAACCGCTTAGACAGGGCTGTAAAGCACTATGAAGCGGTATATAAGTCTAAGTGCTCTTGCTATTGCTAAATTGTATGGACAGTCTCTTGCCCCAAATACTGTGAACGAAATAGGCAATTTCATAATGCAAGCTGTGGCTACTCAGTGTCACATATTTATTAGTATTTTATTCCTATTGTGTTACATTATGTTACAATTATATTACATGGGATAACTCTTTTTGGCAAAAAAAAAAAAATCACTGTACTTTTGTTTGTGTGCCAAGTGGAAAGCATGGCAGAGAAATATAAAATAGGCAGGAAAGATGAATGCTGGTCAATGGTAAAAATAAATAAATAATAAGAGCAGCTTTGCATGCAGATGGAACTGCATAAGTGGCATGCTTCTTCACAATAGTTATATTCACATTTTTACTGTAAGTCAGGTGTAAATCTGCCACATGCACAACATGACAGGCATGGTTACTGTTAACTTTGGTTAGGTTTTTGTAGTATAAATTAAGTGAGCAATCAGATTAAGTATGTTCTGTAAAATGCAACCAACAAAATGCTGTCTCTGTGGCATGGCTCACATGGCACATACCAGACATTTAATACTTCTTCTATGCAACTGCTTTTTTTTAGTTCTAACACAAACTAGGCAGCATTGTCCAAAAGATGTCCTTATTTAGGCAGATACTCTGATTTAGCAGTAGCTTTCCTATGGGATAATTTTCACAGATTCCTTTCTTTAGCTCTCTGATCCTCAGAACCAAACTTACTCCAAAGAACGAGGAACAATTCAGATCAAACAGCAGAAACTGAGAATTTATAAAACATGCTCCTTCCGTTCAGGAAAACCTTTTCCGGATTAGAGATCCTTCTGTGAACCAGAAGACAGCATTGCATTTGAATTAGGAGATGGCTTGGAGTTCTTTCATTGAGGTGGCTTGTGTCATGGAGGAAATGTGAATCTTATCAAGGGACTTCATGTCATTCCGAATCCTCATTGGCAGTTCAATTAGCCTGAAGACAGTGCTGATGCTTTCAACCAGCTAGTGAAGTGAACCAACACAGTCACTTTGCTTTTAGAATCGGAGAAGGTACATTATTTGTGAAGCTGCTTTGAAAGAGGGCTTCATTCGAAGCATTGTTGAACAAGCACCCCTTTGACGCTCTGAGCGGGCCTACAGTGACACATTCCAAGTTCATGGTTTTATTTGTAAAGAAAAATATTTTTGTCTCAGCTAAGGGATACAAATCAATATTTATCACGATTGGAGGTTTAAATAAATGCTCCAAATATTTTCCATTTTGAACACTTTGATTTTCATGCATATTTTATTTTATTCACTTCTATTAAGATTTTTAACTGATATATCTGTAACATTTCCACTCAGTTTAACTGGGGTTATGCGGGATACGTTTGGTGCAAACCTGGTCTAAGGAAAAAAAAATCTTAGCTGGGATTTCAATAATAGCTTGACTGCTTAACAGTTATCTACAACATTTTGCAATCAGTCTTATAGCTCTAGATACAAAAGAAAGGAGGCAGTTCAGGTGGTTGCTTTCTGAGAGGGTAGAAAGCTTCTCAGGAATTCAAAGGATTGAATACAGACTGATGTATCAAGGTGTTCCTTCAGCTCAGCCTCAGACACCTTTATTTCTATGTAGCTTAATATGCTTAAATCTTACTCATATTTCCAAAGAAATCTGTCAGAATACAACTGAATAAGTGGGATTTCAGGAAGTAAAAATAAGTGCAACAAAGATAATTTTGTATGTTGATTTTACAGTACTCGAAGCTACTATCATGTCTGAGAAATAAAAATGCCCCATATTATTCATAGAACTGTGAAACAATAAAGAACAGTACTTAAAATATATAAATGTAATAACAGCTGAAATAATAACAAAGTTCTCATTTTCGAGACAGGAGATTTTATGGGTACTGTTAAAAATGGATTATATCCTCAGGGGGAAAATGGTTTCGCAAATGCTGTTGTGGTTCATGTGATCTCTAAATGCATTATATGTCAATATACTGCATCAAGAATGGAAACATGTCACTGCTGGTGGCTTCCAAACTTCCTTTTTTTTGGGGGGGGGAGTCCAAATCCATTGCTTAGAATTGGTAGGGTGGGTTTTTGTCACTGTAAGGATACATGTAAAAGCTATAATATATATACATACACATACACATACACATACACATACACATATACATACACAGAATAGCAGAGTTAGAAGGGATATTGGAGGTCTTCTAATACAACTGCCTGCTCAAGCACCTTATACTACACACACACACACACACACACACACACACACACACACACACACACACACACAATTTTACAAAAATTTGGAGATCGCCCATCTCACTCATAGAGCAACCTTATCATATTCTTGATAAAAAAAGAATTATTTTACAAATTCCACCTGCATACATTGCAATGACATTTTTATATATACTTTCAATAACTCTAGGAAGAGTCCAAAACTCAACTGCATTTAAATGGAGAATTTATATGTGTGATACTTCTTCATTATCAATGGAAATCAAAATTTATGTTTTCTTGGGAGTCAGCTATTCTTCAGATTTCAAAAATAGAAAATAGTATGCATAAAAATTAACATAAATTCTCTACTCAGCCTTTAATAACAGCAAGAACCACCACAAAAAGTAGGGTGATGGTGCTTAAGGGGTTGTAAAAAAATAATAAAAGGTAAGAAGGAGGAAATGTATTTGTTTTTCAACCTGATTAACTGTGCTGCTGTCTTCTACTAATTGGGCTATTTCTGCTTCTCTGTTTTGAAAGTCTGTTTCCCATTCACGACCAACAACATGATATAAAACATAAACAACCAAGGAGCTAAAGCAAAGTAGACAAATAACATTACAAGTTGTAACTAACATTGACCTTCATGCTCAGGAAGTCTTCTGCTAAGGTGGATTAGCTTGTTGGTTGATTTTTAAATCTCAGACAGGCTTCTTATACAACTTCAGGCTGGGGGTTGGTTCATCACGTTTCTCTTGATGGAAAATCAGACTGTATGCCTGCAAGTTCTTTTTCTGATGGGAAAGGAGGTTCTTGTACTCATAGATGTACACATTTAATAAATGAGTTAATTCTGACGTAGAATAATGGGTGTTGGACACAAGCAACTACTTTAGATTCCCACTTATAACTTGTCTGCATTAGGGTGGTGTGTGGGGGATCAGAATCACTTTATACTGATAAATGAATACTGACCCTTTATCTTATTTTAACTGAGATTTTAGTTTACTGCATGTGGGTCAACTGGAAGTTTAACACACGCAAGCTCCCTTGATTCTGCCTTCATAAGGCACTTAGCTTCAGAAGTCTATATGGGAACTATTTTAATATTTATGACTTGTTTATATGGTATAAGAATTTCATACTATAATATAGGTTTGGCCTCACATCACACCAGGTTTGCTTTATCTAATCAATCCTACAACTATCCAAAGAAATATCTTTGGACTATTAGCTATATTAGCAAGGATGTGTCCCCCCCCTCCAGGAGCCAACTCTACTAAACCCTAATAAATGTTTTTAACTCAAATAGGGTATATAGCTGGAGACTGGCAGGTTTCATTGTTTGAGATGTTTGATTTCCAATTTGTCTAGGATACAGCTTGAGTAGAAGTTGAGCCAAGTTGAGACTGTGGTGTTTCCATGAGCCAAACTATTTCCCATTCTCTGAAAGCATCCATATTAGGGCCGAAACATCTGGTTGTCTTCTTGCTCCACCAGATCTCCTTCTAGTGCCTGCAAACCAAAGAAGATGAAACCTCATATGTCTGGAGATTCCTTATAGTTGAAGCCAGGGAACTCTCCCCTTCCTCCCATAGCTTTGAGAAGGAGCCTTAATTCCTCACTAATTTCTTTGCCTCTCTTGTTTTTCATATTCCTCTGACTTATCCTCCATACTTCTTAAGAAAAATGCTCTTCCTGTCTTCCTTCTCATTTTCCTCAGCTCTAAGTCTGTTTTCCTCCCCTCCATTACTCAGTTAGCCCTTTTCCTTCTTTTATTCATTTTTTTGGCCAATCATTTCACCTTCCATTTTCTGACTCCTATATATTTTAGTAGTCTGCTCACTTCCAGCTGGCCAAGTCTTTCCTTCCAGCCTTGATGCAGCCATGTTCATTCCCAGCAGCCATTTAACAAGCAGTATGTTTGGACCATCTGTGTTATCAGTTTGGGATTCCTCCATCTGCAGCTATCCTAGTTCTCTTTCTCTCTTCCATTAGAAGGGGTGGCTTGCACTGATAAACTGCCACAATTCTTCACCTCTGAGAAAAGTTTCCATAGACCGCTTCTCTGATCTCATGGTAAAATTGGACTTTGCTTTAGGGGGAAAAAAAATAAAAAAGGAGTGATGTAGAGCATCTATCTTCGATGCAAGAAAATTATGGGGATGCAATTGTCCTAGTCCTACCCATAGACAAAATGTTTATTGCTAAACTCATGTTCACTTTTGATTTCTATAAAGCTGGATGAGGGAAGGTTTCTCTCTAAACTGCTTACTGAAATCTTCTTCAGGGCAAATGCTGGAGAAGGTCTGAGGTTTAAAACTTGACAAAACAAAAGACGTTCTTGAAAGTTAATCCATCCTACCATGTATTCTCATATAGAAAAAGCTCCATTCAAATCAGGACACCTTAGCTGGTAAGTTAGTGACTCAAGTTCAAGTGAGGTGAGTCTGACCTCTTTTATACTACACTATTCTATTTTTTTTTAATTGACAATGTTCACATCTTTGATTTTTTTGGGGGGGGATTTCGACTTTGATAAAATTGGCTTGCAAAGGCAGATGGCAGGCTGTTATTTTTAATTCACAAGCAATGTTAAATATATGGCATATGTTAAAGAACTTTTCAGGCGCAGCCTTTGAATGCTTCCACAATAAACTTACAAACTCACATCAAAAAGCATTCTGACAGGGATAATTTTTTTTCTGGAAAATGCGGCAAATGGTTAGACATCTTATTTGATGAAATTATACGAAATCCATCAAACTACCTTTGTAAAGATACTGCCTCATAAGTAAAAAATAAATAAATGGAGATCTTGGTAGAAGCAATCAGAAATAATTTTAAATAGAATTATTTAGAGGTTTTTAAATGGAAAAAGCTATGATCATGCTTCTTTTGGTTTGTTTCCATCTGCAAGCAAACAAGGTGATCATAAGAACACTACAACTAAATTATCATTGGTCTAGACCAAGGGTGGGCTACTATGGCAACTTTACGACCTGTGGACTTCAAGTTGAAGTCCACAGGTCGTAAAGTTGCCATAGTTGCCCACCTCTGGTTTAGACCAGTGTTTTTCAAACTTCGCAACTTTAAGATATATGGCCTTTAATTCAAAATTGCCAATTGCAAGCTGGCTAGGGAATTCTGGGAATTGAAGTCCACACTCCTGGAGAATCCTAGGAGTTGAAAAGCCATACGTCTTCAAGCTGCCAAGTGTGAAAGCCACTGGCCTAGATTTTACACCATCAAGGGAATGCCTTTGTTTCATTGTGAAACAAGGAGATACCAATCATGGCTGCCACACAAAGAGATAGCCTTCTTCAACAAGGCTTGAAGGAAACTATCTTCAGAGCATCTTCACGAAGGAAGATGACAGTTTGGGAATGAAGCAAAACAGCCATGTTGCTTCACTTGTCTCTTCAAAAATGTCCTCTGGCAGCTCCAACTGCCATTGGCGCTAACTCAGCTTCTGAAGAGATGCAAAGCAAAGCAAAGCAAAGCAAAGCAAAGCAAAGCAAAGCAAAGCAAAGCAAAGCAAAGCAAAGCAAAGCAAAGCAAAGCAATCGGTCCAGTGCATTCATCTGGTATCTTTGCCTTAGTGAGTAGTATGACATGCCATGATGTGAAGCATCTCACTGAAACCAAGCCAAACTGCCTCACGAGAGCTTAACATGCATACATTCTCATTGTATTACTCATTGTGCAAACACTGTGTGTGTGTTATTGTTATAATATAAATAAATAATAAATTGCAAGCTGGAACCTTGCAAAAGCAAGGCTTTATTATCCTTGCAAAAGCAAGGCTTTATTGACCCTACAAAATGAGGTGATAACTGAAGTGCTCCAATTTGTTTGAAAATGAACCCAGTTTCAAAATAGAAGAAAAAAATAGAAAGGTTAGGAGATCCTGGGGATCAGAGGAAAGAGATTGCCTTTTGATGAAAGACACTTCACAATTGGCCAGGCCCATTTTTATAGGTGCTTTGGGAGCTATTCCTTCATGGTAGCCATTTTGTAAGAGTGTCCATGATATGGTCCCAAACAAGTTCAAAACGATTGGAGACAGTCTGTGAACTTCAACTCCCAGAATTGTGTTGGAGGCAATATATACTGTAGACTTTAACCGCCAGAATTCTTAAACTCTTAAACATCTTAGAGTTGCCAAGTTTGAAATACTGGTCTATGTGGTCATCAACAATCAAGCTTACCTCAACAGACTGTCCACTTATCTTTAAAATATAGACAATTTTATTATTTTTTATTATTAGGTTTTTATCCCGTTATTGTTTTTACAAATAATTCAAAGTGGCAAACATATCCCACACACCTTCCTCCTCCTATTTTCCTCACAACAACAACCCTGTAAGGCTGAGTGAGAGCAACTGGGCTCAGAGTCACCCAGCTGGCTAATCTGCTATCAGGATAACAATGTCAAAATAAGGCATCATGATTACCTTTTTTATATTCTCTGTTGTAATTTTGCCACTGTCTGTAAAACTTCAGAGAATTATATATAGTGTGCCCATTGGATTGGTAATCTGCTTTTAAATCTCTAGCCAAAATTCAAAATTAGCATCTGCAAGCTAATCAAGTGTGGCAGAGTCTAATCAAAATTTAAAGCTTCCGTATATAAATTCTTTTGTCAAGAAGCCCATACAGAAAAAGCAAATACACCTACTCAGTACCCATAAGGGGAAAAAAAAACACCACACGAGAGTGAAGAAAATAAATGCATCCTGAGAAATGCAATGATTGCAATCAAGTAACCATGGTAGTTCTTATCCGCCTTTTTAACAATCACAAGGAGAAGCACTACTATGAGTTGCTGTGATTCTAGGAACAAGAAAAGATGACTTACTGTATTGTGCAGGCTGGTAGATAGTTACTCTGTCTAGCCCTAAAGGTGTTGGGGAAATTACAGTTATTTTTGACAGGGTAAACAGTCACACGGCATCTGATGGAGAAGAACTATAATAAATCTCCACTATATTGTAGCTGTTCTTCAACAAGGCAATGTTATCTGGCATAAAACAGATTCTTCCTGGCCCTTTCCTTTCCCTAGATACCTATTCATTGACTTTTTCATGCATTTGCATCACTTTTCATAGACCTGGGATTATGATTGGCTTGCCTGGGAAGAGAGGCAGAGGGGTCTAGCTCACATGATGTTCCAACACAGACATCTACTCCTCCGGTGCACCGATGCAGCCCCTTGTGGCAAACTGGATTGACAATTAGCCT
Source organism: Thermophis baileyi (assembly GCA_003457575.1). Taxonomy (NCBI): domain Eukaryota; kingdom Metazoa; phylum Chordata; class Lepidosauria; order Squamata; family Dipsadidae; genus Thermophis; species Thermophis baileyi. The sequence goes on along the minus strand of QLTV01000613.1, from coordinate 4,579,053 downwards.
AAGTTATTTTGAGAGGGTAGTTCATTGTGATTGCAGATTTTATTCCAGATTCTAGTGCACTTGAACTGCTGAAAACTGCCTGAAGCCACTGGGATGGAAGTTTTAAAGAAATATTATAAATGAGTGCCAAGGAGCTAGTGCATTTTCTAGGCAGAGTTAGAATGGCTGGAGTTGTTCATTGTAAATAATTTATCCTTTCAGCATTGGGGGTTTTTAATGAATAAATTATTTGAGGTTTTTATTTACTAATAAATTAGATAGCTAACTATTCAGCAAATAGATTTTTATTCTCCATCATGGATGAAGAAGTGAAGAATTTCCCTTATATTAACTGAATTTAGCATTTTAGTATATAACAGTTATGCACTGCATATTAAACAATCAATTAAAACAGTGCTGTGTTTTATATATATATATAAGAGAATGACAAGAGAGATTTTTTTAATTATAAACTAAATACAAATTAATATATACAGAAGACACAGAAATGTAATATGATGTTGTCTGAGACTTTAATACCTTTCGTATGTCTAAACTTCTGCAGAATTAATGAAATGATTTAAAGCTTTCTTTTCCATTTTACTGAACTGAGAAGCTGCCTAATCTAGGAAATTAAGTCTAGTTGTAACTTGCAATCCAAGATCAGTATCCTATTGATATTTATTGGATAAACATGAAAGGTAGGCCTTTTGATCTTGTAATTATGATTCTGGAAGCCACCAGCTTTTTCTTGCCAGCTTTTTAGCATAGGCATCTCTGTGGGAGGGCAAGTCAGGTGACAAATGATGACACATATACTGTATTAGGATGTCATCACACAAAGATGCAATATTGCACCATTTGTGTTACATCATAATACATGCAGCTTAGTACTTGCATCATATCTGCAGCAAATACATGCATTGTGTTATTGCACGATGGCAACATGTAAATGAATTATGTCTGCTATTAAAACCAAAGCATTTTTGTGGTACTGCTAGAAGCAGGGAACTTGTCCCAGCCTAGAAGTGGACCACTTTCATAAAGTTCTATCTTGTTTCATTTGACAATCATTGCCTATTCTGCTTATTTCTCCATATGATTAATTATGTAAATATACACTTCCAAAATTTATAAGTATCCAGTAGCATTGATTTCATTTGGAATAAGGCCTTTATTAATTTTAAATGATATTTTGTATGTATTGATAATAGTGAGACCAATTTCACTGAACACTTATCTAAAAAAATAGTGAGCATTATGGAACAATCATTTTATTGAACCAAAGGTGCTTTTTCAAGAGGCAACTGGACTTTCATTGGTGAAGTTTTCCTTGAAGACATTTTGCTTGTCATCCAGGAAGCTTCTTCAGCTTCTCATCCAAGAAGCTTCTTCAGCTGAAAAATGCAGGCCACCTTATTCACGGATAGCATTTTTCAGGGTATTTTAGTTAAAAATTTGAGGGCCTGCTTATCCACCCTTAGGGTTGTATGTAACTTTACTGGTTGCAATTAGAGTTTGTGGCAAGACATTGAAGGACAAAGAAGGGGAAGACTAGAGGAAAGGAATTTTTCCCAGATGCCAAAAGAACATAATTATAAGTGGGAAACCAAACCTGCCATGTTGCCTTACATTGTTTTCTCCATCACTGGTCCAGGTGTGCTCCCTGTAGCTTTGACACTGATCAAAAAACCTTCCCAAGACTTTTTGCTAGACTTCCCTTCACCTGTCTAAATGCAGCAGTTGCTATTCACTAGTGATTCTTATTGTCATGCCCTCCTACATTAACAGTGGGGCTTGGCAGGACAACCTTCCATCATCCAGAATAAGAAGTAAACAGATAACTGTTATCATCAATGTTATGGAACTAATACCGGCAGCTGCTACTCCATTTTCTCTCCCTGTGTTACCAGCTGTTATGGGCAGCAGTGACTGCTGGCAGAAGAAAAGGCTGAGAGATTTTATTGCTCTCTTCAATCTATCCTTAATAAAAATGGAACCTCACAGGTTGCCATCTTATTAAATCACCTTCCCCAACCTGGAGCCCTCCCTCCCAGGTTGCATGATGAAATTTGGACACTAATTACTCACACTTGTAATGTAAAGAGGCACCATCTATTTTATTCAGCTGCATGGTTTGTAATAATTGAAATCTACTTGGTTCAAGTCTCCAAGAAATTCACATGGGACCTTGAGTCTGTTGCTAAATCTCAGATAAAACCAAGTGCACAAAGTACAAGGGCAGTAAATATGTATAGCACATGTATAGGGTTTTTTGGGGAGGAAAATGAGAATAGAATAGAATAGAATAGAATAGAATAGAATAGAATAGAATAGAATAGAATAGAATAGAATAGAATAGAATAGAATAGAATAGAATAGAATGGAACAGAATAAAATGGAATCGAATAGAATGGGTCGTACAGTGATTAGTGGGAGGAGATTGGTGATAGGAACGATGAGAAGATTAATAGTAGTGCAGACTTAGTAAATAGTTTGACAGTGTTGAGGGAATTATTTGTTAAGCAGAGTGATGGCGTTTGGGAAAAAACTGTTCTTGTGTCTAGTTGTTCTGATGTGCAGTGCTCTATAGCGTCGTTTTTAGGGTAGGAGTTGAAACAGTTTATGTCCAGGATGTGAGGGGTCTGTAAATATTTTCACAGCCCTCTTTTTGACTCGTGCAGTATACAGTTCCTCAATGGAAGGCAGGTTGCAGAGGTGGGTTCCTCCCAGTTTGCACCGGTTCGCCCGAACCAGTAGTGACCCGCTGGTGATGTCACGGTGACGTCACGGAACTGGTTCTGTCGGTGCTGGTCCGTGGGCGCCGCCATCTTTTTTTTGGAATTTTTTTTGGGGGGATTTTTTGGGGGGGATTTTTTTTGGGGGGGGAATTTTTTCTGAGTTTTTTCTTCTTCTGCACACTGCACACTGCACATGCGTTGCCATCTTGTTTTCAGCTCTTTTTTTGTAATTTTTTTGGATTTTTCAGCACTGCGGCGCAGCCAGGCGGTGCGGGAGGAAGTGAACCGGCAGCGAGGTAAGTTAGAACCCACCCCTGGCAGGTTGGTAGTAATTGTTTTTTCTGCAGTTCTAATTATCCTCTGAAGTCTGTGTCTGTCTTGTTGTGTTGCAGAACCAAACCAGACAGTATAGAGGTGCAGATGACAGACTCAATAATTCCTCTGTAGAATTGTGTCAGCAGCTCCTTGGGCAGTTTGAACTTTCTGAGTTGGCGCAGAAAGAACATTCTTTGTTGTGCTTTTTTGATGGCGTTTTTGATGTTAGGTGACCATTTTAGGTCTGGAGATATGATAGAACCTAGACATTTGAAGGTCTCTACTGTTGATGCTGTGTTGTCTAGTATTGTAAGATGTGGTAGTATGGGAGGGTTTCTCCTAAAGTCTACCACCATTTCTACTGTTTTGAGTGTGTTCAGTTCCAGATTGTTCCGGTTGCACCATGAGGCTAGTTGTTCAACCTCCTGTCTGTATGCGGATTCATCATTGTCTCGAATGAGACCAATCACTGTTGTGTCATCTGTGAACTTCAGTAGTTATAATGAAATAAACAGGTGTACATTTTTTTTTACCTTACTATATACTTGCCTTTAAAAAAAATAGCAGAGCATTGATGTTGACAGAACAAGAAACATAGGGTGATACTTTAATCGTGATTTTTTTTAATTGGCCTGATGTGATTAGTGTGTGAAGCAACCTTTCTAGAAAACAAGAGTTATGTGGAAACATCTCATGGGAAAATAAAACATAATGTCAGTAACTCTGAGAAAACATAAGAGTTCAAAGCAAGTCTGAGTAGTACAGAAGATCTCAGATGTTGGGATCTTTTGGGAGGGGGTTAGGCTGAAGGAGGTATTGTGTGGTGGGCTGCAGTCGGCAAGAACAGACCAGCATATATTGACTCAACTGGAACTCTGGAACAACAGGAAAATCCCTGTAATTTATACTCTGGACCCACAGGGCCTCAACCAGGGGTGAAATCCAGCAGGTTCTGACAGGTTCTGGAGAACCGGCAGCAGAAATTTTGAGTAGTTCGGAGAACCGGTAGTGGAAATTTTGAGTAGTTTGGAGAACTGGAAAATACCACCTCTGGCTGGCCCCAGAGTGGGGTGGGAATGGAGATTTTGCAATATCCTTCCCCTGGAATGGGGAGGGAATGGGGATTTTGCAGTATCCTTCCCCTGGAGTGGGGTGGGAATGGAGATTTTGCAGTATCCTTCCCCTGGAGTGGGGTGGGTATCCTTCCCCCTGCCACACCCACCAAGCCACGTCCACCAAGCCACACCATGCCCACAGAACCGGTAGTAAAAAAATTTGGATTTCACCACTGGCCTCAACCAATCATAATAATTGAAAGAGCCTGCCCAAATATGAATGTTCTAAATTTTCCTCCAAAACAGTTGAAGTTAATAGTTAGGGTCATCTAAAGGTTAGTTTCACTTTGGTAGGGCTAAACACAACTATATATATTCAATACATAACAGGAGGAACAATTACCTTGCATCCCCATGCATAAAGGGAACCCATTATTAACCCTATTAGTATTTGAAATAATCACATAAAATAATCTATATTTTATTCAAGATGGCAAATGTAATTACTTAAAAATACAATGTTTATTTGTATTTCTGACCATTCTGGATTATTGGTCTCTTCATGGAGCTGTGGTGGCACAGTGGTTTGAATGCAGTATTGCAGGCTAATTCAGTTCTGTAAACCGCTGAGAGCTGTAAAGCACTATGAAGCGGTATATGAGTTTAAGTGCTATTGCAATGGAAGAAATCATTGCTGTTAGATAGTGGGTAGAGATGACAGGAGACAGACTTCCAAAGCAGCTCTTTATTTCAGCTCTTGTGTAAGCAACCAGCAAAGAGCAGTCTGACAGCTTGCCCTTTTATAGGGAGCTGTCAGACAGACCAGCCAATAGCGTTTGAGCTTTTTCCCGCTCAAACGCTGGACCTGGTTGGAACCATGCAACACAGTTGAAACAGTTAGAACATAACACCCCTCCCCTCCTGGATGGAGCTGTCCAGCATACGTAATCACGCAGGTAGGCGGGGCGTTTTGGAGCCCTACTAGACCTGCGCAATTCAGTTGGTGGTGAGGCAGCGGCCTGTGCGGACAGGTCTGCTGTCGCTCCTGGGCCCGAGCATGGAAGCTCCTGGAAGTTACTG
>QLTV01000613.1:4513672-4545348 GCA_003457575.1 Thermophis baileyi | reverse complement strand
TGAAGAATTGGCTCCTCCCCTCTCTGCTACTGACATTGCCTCCCACTCTGCCAGGGACCCCATCCTGCGCCAAGTCCTGGACTGGGTGAGGAGGGGCTGGCCCCTGGGTAGGGTCAATCCAGTTTTCAGCCCGTACAAATCTCGACAGCTCGAGTTGTCGGTTCAAAGGGGCTGCCTCCTGTGGGGCAGCAGGGTGGTAGTTCCCCCACCACTATATAAACCTGTCCTTGCACGGCTCCATGACTGCCACCCCGGCATAGTTAGAATGAAAGCTCTGGGGAGAAGTTACGTTTGGTGGCCTGGCATGGACCGGGCCATCGAAGAATGGGTGGCGGGATGCCAGGCTTGCCAACGCTCTCGACCAGCCACCACGGCGGCCCCTCCCAGGCCTTGGGAAACCCCTAGGGCCCCCTGGTCCAGGGTCCACCTGGACTTTGCAGGGCCCTTCCTTGGCCGTCAATTCCTAGTGTTGGTTGATGCATACTCTGGGTGGGTTGAAATAGAACTCATGACCTCCACCACGTCTGAGGCCGTGATCAGGGTGCTGAGGAAGTTTTTCGCCACCCACGGACTGCCCGATATCCTGGTCTCGGACAACGGCCCACAGCTGACGTCCACCCGGTTCCAGATGTTCCTGGCCTCCCATGGCATCCGCCAGGCCCTGGTTGCCCCTTGGCATCCCGCCAGCAATGGCAGAGCTGAACGCGCCGTGCGGTCAGCCAAGGAAGCCCTTAAACGTTTGGACTCGGCCGACTGGCAGGACAGGGTCTCGCAGTATCTCCTGGCACAACATTCCACCCCGTGCCCAGCCACCATTCGCAGCCCGGCCGAGTTGCTACTGGGGCGCCGCCTCCGCACCGACCTCGACCGCTTGCACCCTCTCTACTCGCCTGACACCCCCACTGACTCGTCCAGCTGGCCCAGGGGGTTTAAAGAGGGCGACGCGGTCTACGCTCAGAACTTTGGGGGGGAACCTCGCTGGTTACCAGGCACAATTGTCCAAGTAACCGGCCCCTGTTCCTACAGGGTAGAGATGACTGACGGCCGAACCTGGCGCCGGCACCTCGACCAGCTACGGGGGCGACTCACAATCACCGTCGACCCACCACCTAGTTCCTCGCTGCCAGCCGCAACTCCGTGTGCCCAGCCCGACGCCGTCGACCACACCCCCCAGTCCGGCACTCCCGCGGCTGACTTACCGATACGCCTGCCCGCCTCCGATGACTGCTGCACACCTCTCCTGCGTCCGGAAGCCTTGCCAGTCGTGCTGCCTGCTGTCCAGCCACTCCCGCCTTCGCCTCCTCCAGTTGTTCCCGAACTCCGGCGCTCGACACGACCGCGCAGGCGCCCCGCCTACCTGGATGACTATGCGTGCGCCATCCGAGAGGGGAGGGGTGCTACGTCCCCTCAGGACGAGCAAGTCTGCCTTGGAACCGCTCTGATAGGCTAAGACGCGAGCTGCCTGAGAGCGGGAGTTTAGAGCACTCCCATTGGCCGGCGCATCTGACAGCCGGCTATAAAAGAGCTGTCAGACGCGACCGGCTTTTGCTGGCTGTACGGAGCTGTTCTTCTGCTGTAGTTGCTGTTAACCTGTCAGCCTTAATAAAGGCTTGTTCCGATCCACGACCTGGCTCGCCTCAGTACTTTCCGCCCTCGCGTTAAGGATCTAACACCCTCTATACTTTATTTCATCTTCTTGATTTCAGTTGTGGAAAGACACCATTTAAGGAGGAATTACCTTATTGATGATCCTGCTCATCATAGTAGATGGGTGGAGAAAACGTACACAACATGGTCTCAAATTTCTATATCAAATTTCTATGTAAACACTCCCCCCGCCAGAAAAACATACAAAAGAAGATAAAAAACCTGCCAGAAATTCCTACCACCTGACATGTGAAAAATTTGGACAAGGTAGATAAGCTTCTGCTTATGTGTCTATTATTTATTACTTTATTTCATGCACAAATTCAAAATATATATACATACATGATCTCTCTCCTTGTATTTTTACCTACAACAACTTTGTCAAGAAATTGGGCGAAAAGGAAATAGCTGCCCCCAAATCACTAAGTCTACTTGTTAACCAATAATAACATCAACACTGGATTATACAGGGTGTGTTCAAAAACTTTACTTTGACCACACCTTCCCTAAGAAATCTAATAGAAAAATTTTAAAAAGCCTCATGTATCAACAGTATTTGGGTCAGTTACCAGAATGATAAGAGCCGAGGTGGCGCAGTGGTTAGAGTGCAGTACTGCAGGCTACTTCAGCTGACTGCTAGCTGCAGTTCGCCGGTTCAAATCTCACCGGCTCAAGGTTGACTCAGCCTTCCATCCTTCCGAGGTGGGTAAAATGAGGACCCAGATTGTTGGGGGCAATATGCTGACTCTGTGAACCGCTTAGAGAGGGCTGTAAAGCGGTATATAAGTCTAAGTGCTATTGCTATTGCTATTGCTATGATAGCTCCCAAAATACACAGGGATGGAGTGCCAGACATGCCTAGATGGGTTTTTTTTTTAACTTGTGTGTGCATGTGTGTATCAGAACAATCCCTCAACTCAAACTTCATTCAAAAGCAGACCAAAACAGAGAACATATTATGGGATTTTCTTAGTATATGATGGCAAATCAACGAAATACTTCAGAGAAACAATGTTGGAGTGGCTTTATTCCACAAAGTATTATTGTTTGCATAATAATATTTATATTATTATATTATAATAATAGTTTTTCTTTAAAAAAATGGTTGGATTTCATGGGATAGTGTCAGGTGCAAAAGATCAGGTCCACATGTGAAGGTCCAATTAAAGTGATATCTTGCTAATTATGCCTATGCACAGGAATCTCCTCAACTTACAGTTAGCGCTGCTTGGACTTGGATAAGGTCCATGGAATTCAACGGGGTTTCATTTGTGGCTACGTAGGGATTTTAGGCTGTTCCCTCTTTTAATTCTGCCCCAAATTCTGCCAGCCCTCTCCTACAGATAGAAATCTAACAAATAAGCAAATACATTTACTGCTATTTATATACTATTGAGTTCCAACAACACTAACAGTCAACGTGTTAGCCATTGACCCAGTGAGGAAAACAGTCCTAGCAGTAAGAGTCCCTTACTGCAGAAAGGGGAGCCTCCATGCCATCAGATCCAAAGGCTTTCCAGAACAAATTTCTTGGAAAACATAGTATTAGGTAAGTGTCCATTAAAATATAAATCAAATTCATGCTCTCTGTATCCCTTAGGAAGCCAAAAAGTATAGGAATTAGCCCAGGCAGTTGCCAAGACTCGAGACTGATGTCAGTACACAAACACACACACACACACACACACACACACACACACACACACACACACACCTCTTATAAAAGAGATAAGTTATGTTCCTAGGTAAAGACCAAACATTATAACCGCAATATCTGAGTTGTTATAGATTCTTCTTATTTTAAGTAGCCGTCTTAAGGCCCTGACATTAAACAAAAAAAAAGTAGATTCAATATCTAAATTCTGTTTTAAACTGAGCTGAACATTTCCCTCGTAAATCACCATGGCTTCAATAAAATCCTTATTTTAAACCGTACTCAGATTATGAAAAAAAATCATAATGAGTTTGTATTATGGTTATTGTTTAAATGGAATAGAATGAGGCTATAATTAGGGTCCTAAATGAATAAGACATGGAGTATAGTAGCAAACAGGGGTATAAGGTAGAGTGGGATAGTCTGTGGAAAAATTATATATACTGTATTTCTCCAAACTTATATTCTGCTACTCCTGTGGATCTGGCATCTATTTCAAAGGATTGACCAAGCTGTTCTTTTTCCTTCCAAAAGAAAAAGAACATCTAAGGTTTTGTTTCTGTCAGTGGCTGAGAAGATTCGTAAAAACTTTGTTTTTTGCCCTTAGCAGAAATAATTTGCACTCTTCAATTTTTTGAAACTTCTTTCAGTGTTCTTGTCTTTCCTTTCCTTTCCTTTTTTTTTAAGTCATGTAAAGTTAGTTGCTGACTTTGCCTCTTTTTCAGCTGTACCCCCTTGAGGTGTGTTATTGAGGCTGTGAAGTTGGTTATGTTAGGTGTAGGGTTTATGAATATGAAAAGCGGGAAATTTGCATGATTGTAGTGTATCAGTCATTGAAATTCTCTCCGAGAACATCAAGAGGATATCAACGCATGAAACATTCCATTAATGAAAACTAAATCCTTAAAGACAAAAGAACAAACTTTAAAAAAAATAATAACCAGGAAGAAGAAAAACACGAAGCATAGGATGGTGCGTCTAACTACAAAATCTTTAAAGATAGAATTTGAAGTTCCTCTGTCCACACCATCGTGCCTTCAAATCTTAGCACTGCTGCAGATTATCTCAGCATTTCACACTTTTGTTCCTCAAACCAAAACAAGAGAATGTCCCCTCCCAACTGAGGATTTTGCTTTCACGAAATGAAAACCTTTGAATGGCACAAGAGCAGCAATTATGTCATCTCAAACCATGACAAAAGTGCTTGAGAGGACAGCAGCAGTATTTAAGGGAAGAAGAAAAAAAATGGAAAAGAGAAAGCCCAATTTCAGGGACTCCAGCAAGTTATAGCCAGCAATGGGTAATTTCAAGTTATTTACATCTATGATTTGCATGAAAACAAATAAAAAATCAAGCCAAATTGGTCTCATTCTCATAGAGAACATGAAGGACTTGAGAGGAAGTAAATAACTCTTAATTAACCAACTATATTAACTGCTGTTTGCAGACGTGATAGTGGCTCCAGTTTGTATTGCTTCTCAAACTGGTTTGAACTTCTGTTTTTGTCTTGTTGTCCACACCAATCTTGTAACTAAGGAGTTACAGTATGCTGATACATTTAGAGTTAGAAACCTTGACTTGTATGACATCTGTGTGAATCAGAACTGATAACATAAGGAAAGCTGGGTCATTCCAAAACTTTGATCTTCTTCTGGTGATGCCATTCTTTTGTTGATTTGGAGGTATGTTCTGGGTCATTGTATTGTATTGAAACATGGAATCCCTTTTCATGTTCAGAATTTTACCTAGCAGAGCCCTGAAGGTTGTGTGCCAAAATTGAATGAGATCTGGAAGTGTTCATAATTCCCTCCACCTTGACCAAAATCCCAGTTCCAGCTGAAGAAAAGCAACCCCAAAGCAGGGGTGGGTTCCTCCCGGTTCGGACAGGTTCGCCTGAACCAGTAGTGACCCGCTGGTGATGTCACGATGATGTCACCGAACCGTATTGGTCGGTGCCGGTCCGTGGGCGCCGCCATCTTTTTTTAAAAAAAATTCATTTTTTTATTTTTTTTAATTTAATTTTTCCTTCTGAGCATGCACAGAAGCCGAGTTCCGGCACTGTGCATGCGGTCACCATCTTTTTTTCAGGCTTTGCTTTTTTGCCACGTGGTGCGGGAGGAAGCGAACCGGCAGCGAGGTAAGTTAGAACCCACCCCTGCCCCAAAGTATAATGTGGCCACAATTATTCTTCACTGTGGGTATGGTGTAGTTTTGGTGATGTGCAGTGTTGTTTTTGTGCCAAGCATACTTTCTTAAATTATGGCCCAAAAGTTCAATGTTCATCTGATCAGACCATAACATATTTTTCCACATGTTTTTCTCAGACTTGATGTAGGATATATAAAATGTAGCTGGGCTTGGATGTTTTTCTTTGTAAGAAAAGGCTTTCTGTCTTGCCACCCCACCTTGTAGCCCAAATATATGACGAATACAGGAGATTGTTGTCACTTGCTGTAGTACACAATCAGTACTTGCCAGAAATTCCTGCAGTTCCTTTAGTGTGCTGTAGGGCTCTTGATGGGCTCTAGGAACCAGTTTTCTTCTTGTTTTTTCATTACGTTTGGAAGAACATCCAGTACTTGGTAATGTCACTGTTGTACCATTTTTTTCTCCATTTGTTGATGACTGTCTTCACTATGTTTCATGATATCTCCAATGCCTTGCCAATATTTTTATATCCTTTTCCTGACTGATACGGTACCTTCCAACAATGAGATACCTTTGATGTTTTGTAAGCTCTTTGAAGACCATGGGTTTTGCTATATAAGCAACAGAGTTAATGTCAGAAAAATCCTACTAGAACAACTGAACTTATATGAGCTTGATCAAGTCACTTTAATTGATAGCAGGTATATACTGACTACTATAGGTAGTTCTTGATTTACAACAGTTCATTTAGTGACCGTTCAAAGTTACAACAGCACTGAAAAAAGTGATTTATGACAGTTTTTCACACATGACTGTTGCAGCATCCTCATGGTCATGTGGTTAAAATTCAGACACTTGGCAACTGACTCATATTTATCACTGTTGCAGTGTCCCTGGCTCATGTGATCACCTTTTGCGAATTCTGACAAGCAAAGTCAATGAGAAAACCAGATTCACTTAACAACTGGCGCAAGAAAGATCATAAAATGGAGCAAAACTCACTTTACAAATCTTTCGCTTAACAACAGAAATTTTGGGCATAATTGAGGTTGTAAGTTGCGGACTACCTGTATTTAACATCAGTTTGAATATGATTGGTTAATTCTGAACACAACTAGATCCCTATTTATAAGAGGGTGCAACATTATTGTACATTTTTTACTTTTATTTCTCTTCCCCCCAGTGTGGTTTTCAATTGAACTGTACAGCTTATATGTTATACTGAAGGTGGAAAAAATTATGAAGTCATTTATCTTGGTCTGATTTTTTTTTACATCTCAAAAACCAGGCATTTTAACAAAGGTATGTAGACTTTTTATATCCACTGTATTCTGAAAGCTCTTTGCCATATTGATGGATTTAACTTTATATCCTACCTATATAAAAACAAACAAATCCATTAACTTCCTTTTTTAAAGAAAAATTAAAACTCGAAAATGCAATTAAAATAGAATATGATCATCTGAAAGATATTATGTAAGGGTAGTGATCTAATAAAATCATTTTTAAAAGTTTATTATTTTTAATGTCCTTCTAAACAGTAAATAGAATAGAATAGAATTCTTTATTGGCCAAGTGTGATTGCACATACAAGGAATTTGTCTTTGGTGCATATGCTCTCAGTGTACATAAAAGAAAGGATACATTTGTCAAGAATCATGAGGTACAACACTTAATAATTGTCATAGGGTACAAATAAGCAATCAGGAAACAATCAATATTAATATAAATCGTAAGGATACAAGCAACAAGTTACAGTCATACAGTCATAAGTGGGAGGAGATGGGTGATAGGAACGATGAGAAGACTAATAGTAATAGTAATGCAGCCTTGGTGAATAGTTTGACAGTGGTGAGGGAATTATTTGTTTAGCAGAGTGATGGCGTTCGGGAAAAAACTGTTCTTGTGTCTAGTTGTCTTGGTGTGCAGTGCTCTATAGCGTCGTTTTGAGGGTAGGAGTTGAAACAATTTATGTGCAGGATGTGAAGGGTCAGTGAATATTTTCATGGCCCTCTTTTTGACTCGTACAGTATATAGGTCCTCAATGGAAGGCAGGTTGGCAGTAATTGTTTTTTCTGCAGTTCTGATTATCCTCTGAAGTCTGTGTTTGTCTTGTTGGGTTGCAGAACCAAACCAGACAGTTATAGAGGTGCAGATGACAGACTCAATAATTCCTCTGTAGAACTGTATCTACTTTAGAGATAATTTTTTGTTCTGTTTGTTTCTTTCAGATAGCATTATAATTTTTAGATTAGGTTCTGTGAGTGAATGTATTTATTTTTGAACACATAGTTTATCAATTCTGCTTTGGAGCAGGGGGTCTCCAAACCTGGCAACTTTAAGACTTGTGGACTTGTGGGGAATTCTGGGAGTTGAAGTCCACTATTCTTAAAGTTGCCAAGTTTGGAGACCCCCCTGCTTTAGAGAATCAGTGGGCAATGTTAATTTAGGATTGGGTGTGGGTCCATACCTGGCCTTTTACTGGCCACTCAAACTGCTTAATCTGGTCCTGTAGTGAGCTTTATTGTTCCATAGCTGTATGTTGTAGCTAAGCACAGATGCAATCTTCTCAATTAGGCATTATCTTCTTGTACAGCCGTGAAACTCTTTGGGAAACAATAGTTTTCCAAAAGTGAGGAACTATGTAGTTTATGGAAAGAGAAAGAAAGAAAAAGCTGGTGCACATTGTTGGACAAGGCAGCTTTGGAGCATTTGCCTCTTCCAGGAGAGCCCAGGACACGATTCTTGATGTGGTTATGGATCTAATCTACAGAAAATCATTGAAAAAGAAGATGGATGGAGAGATCTTTGCTTCAAGAGATCCTTTCCAAATGGAGAAGTCATCTGAGGTGGGATCATCTCACACAAGAAAAGTTACAGAGACCAAGCGTTGTCATCAGAGTCCATAATGGAGCAGGGAAGTAGGAATTTCTATGCTCTTTCACGCTAAAATCAGAGGTTTTATTTTTCAAGCAAGACTGTTACTTAGATACACTCTCAAAGAGTAGGTCATAAATCCAATCCACATTCTACTAGTAAAATAGAAGAAAGAGGGAGGATTTGACTCTGCTTAGGCATGCTTATTCATATTGGCTGACATCATTGTCTTTTACGCTCGGAAATGAAATGAAAGTAAAAAAAGCCACTAGAAGGTTTGATGTATGCTGAAGTGCATACATCAAAGCAGCGAGCCCAAGTACTCATTGTAGTGGCAATGTTGATAACAAAAGCCATCAGAAAAATCTCAAATTCAAAGTCTTTTGGAAGGTCTTAGTATAACCAGGCTACATCGCCAAGTGTTGCCTAGCATCATATAACAAGTAATCAGGATGTGAAAGTTCAAGTGATATATGTGGGTACAGACACACAAACACACCTCTTACAAACCAGTCACCGGGCTTGCTAAAGAAAAGAGTTATTACAATAGAATCATAATGTTAAAAATAGGAACTTTAAAGAGTGTGCAAGGCTGAAATCTCTCTTAGCCATCAGCAACCCAGGGCTACTTTTTTGCTTTATAATTTTGGGTAGTTCAACTTTCTGAGATATACATTACAAAAAAATACCCTTACTGCAATATCTTAAATTTATTTGATTGGAATCTATCCAGGAGTTCTTGTGGTACAATTTTTCACCTCAAGTAAAAGCATCCATCCCACTCTCCTCTTTAGACAGATCTAGTAATAACTTCATCTGTAGGAAAAATGGCTATGGAGGAATTAAGCAAACAAACCAAGTTAAATTAAACTCTGACAGCACCCTGATTGCCCAAGCTGATTGCTATCCTCTGAGGTCAGTTCTCCACTTGGGAATCACTCTTTGCCCACTCTTGGGTCTTCAGCATAAAAAAGGGTAAAAATGCACCATCAGTCATGGTTCTGTTTGTCCTAGTTGGTGATTGGGGTGGGGTGGGGTGGGTGGATAAAAGTGTTTTAATAAATATGGTCAGAGGCCAAAGAACTTTTGGCAGTTTTCAAGTATAGCGCCAAGTTTCACCATTATAACTCAAGATCATTTATAGTCTGCTTTAATTGTCTTAGTGAGCCCACATCTACTGCTTTCCACTGCATGAAAAATATATGAACGTGCCTTCGAAGGAAGAGCTTTAAAAAAAATGTTATTTTGTTAAAATATCAGAATCAGTATTTTTCCAAAGAGAACAATTGTATGTTTAAGTACAAAATCCTGATTAACAAAAGGAAAAAGTTTAAAGCATCTCTAAGATGTGAAATGACTATTTTCCATTGCTCTTTGGCAGAGTACAAATTGTCCTATCATGAATAAAAAGTGGCAATAATATTAAAAATAATAATAATTATTATTATCAGACTGCTTTTTTTAAAAAAAAAATTCAACTGTACTCTCAGGGAAAAAAAGCACAGGTAGCAAAACTTCATCTCCCCAAAATGCACTTCAATACATTTTATGTCTAAAAACCTAATTTAAAATAATGTCAGCATCTTTCAGCTGCAGAATATGAAGCTCAGCATCTTTAAATTATTTAAGAGGTCCTCAGAGAGTCGGTTATGCTTATAGCATCAGATTTACTCAAAGCAATGGAAAGAGCCAAAGCAAAATGTCGAATCAGGGCTTCCTAAGAGATTTCACAGAGGATCCTTTCTTTTTTTTACTTCACTGCAATTGAAACCTTATGAAATTTTTGTGCAAAGTATGTATCCTTCAAGATAGGTTTACTGACAAGCTTTGTTTTCCACTTAATTTAAAAGAGCCGATCTTTGAGAGGACTCCAGTGAATGTCTCCATCAAGAATGTATCAGGCTAATTTGAATATGAAACATGCAAGTCTATCAAACTCTAAATGATTGATCTGGATTTCCTGGGTAGCTCCTCTCCTGAGGTATTTTCTATCCGAAGTTCAAGAGGGATGTTCTGTCATAAAAGCACCATGCTGTATTTGGATGTATAGCGGGAGTTTAATTGAACTGAATAACATTGATGCTTATTGGTGAATATGATAATGTTATTCAATTGAATAACTGGAGTTGAATAACCTTGGAAATTAGCTTTTGTCAGCCCCCACTAAGTAGACCAGAAACTATTTTTATTGAGAACTGGCTATCATAACCGAGCTATAACAATATATTATATATAATATATATAAAACCAGTTTGCTCTAGTGGTTAAGGCATTGGAAACAGGAGACTTTGAAGAGTCCCTTGGGAGTTGGGCGGCATACAAATTTAATAAATAATACAAATTTAATAAATAATAATTCTAGTCCCACCTTAGCCATGAAAGCCAGCTAGGTGACTTTGGGCCAATCCCTCTCTCTCAGCCCAATCCACCTCATAGGGTTGTTGTGGGAAAAATAGGAGAAAGAAGTTGTGTTGGATATGGTTGTCATCTTGAATTATTTGTAAAAATAATAAATGTGGGATACAAACAAACAAATAAAATAACAGAATTTTGAAGCCTGATTATGCTGCACCTCTTCACCTTCTTGTACTCTTGTAAATTAAGGTGATGTCGGTTTGAGAAGCTTCCTAATGTTATCTGGATAATCTGAATTTTTGTTTATCTCCATCAAGGCCATCTTCCTTGCTCTCTGTGTCTTCCTATCACATTAGATTTCAGATGACCAGCAGTCCTCAATATCTATGGAGTCATACCAAAGAGGGTTTTATGTCATCCCAAATGCTACTCATGTCATCATACTTGGTATAGATCATATTCATGCCAAGCCATTTGAGTTCTCAACAGTGTTTGGGGGACCGTGGTGTCTCCTCCTCAACTCTTCATAACCTTTCCAAGTTGGCTACTATTCTCCCCATTCTAAAGAACCAAATATATTTGTTGGCTGAAACTTGTAATTTCTAAATCTGTGGCGTCATAAAGCACAATTACTTCTATCTATTCTAAGTACTATTGGTATTAAAAAGAAATTCAAGATGTCTCACGATTAAAAAGGCCACAAAATTACATTAAAATTTTGAATCATGATTGAATTAATTGAAACTGATCTTTGACTGTTGAGATTTTTATAATATATTATTTGGGAGAAAACCAAATTATTCAAAAAGTGGTGACTAAGCTGCATAAAATAAATGGCATATAAGAAGAAGAAAAATTGTGAATACACATTATGTTCCTTGTTGTAGGGAGGACCAAGTGGTTTACTGAAGGAACAATTTTTCATTAGAAAAAAAATGTAATTAGCAGTTATTCACAGATAAAGCAAACGTCATAAACTAATTGGGAGACCCAGCCCTAGTTTAAGAGAAAGGAAAGATGGATCTGTATTATAATCACATTTTTTCTTATTTTGCTGGTTCAAGTTTATAAGATCGGATTACCGTATTGAGAAGAAACACTTGCTGTTGCATTGTTAATTTATATTAATATTTATTTACTTTTTCAATTTCTATAGCCGCCCATCTCTGTCAATGACACTATTGTTGTTGTTACTCTTACTTAATATTTTTTTTTTGTTATGGAGGAGAATCCTGAGAGTTGCAGATCAAAATTGCTAGAAACAATTTGTGGGAGTGGATGGAAATTGTGGCCCATTTTCCAAACGGAACCAGTTCTCCCAATCCTTTTCATTTTGAGAAGCCAGGTAATTTTTCAATCAGGTTTTGCATTTCTTTCTCTTTCAGTAAGATGATATTCCAAAGGACAAAGACTATAATTAACACGGTGATATTTGTCATCAAATCCTCACAGAAATCCTTGAGTTATTGATTACTAAGTGAAATTAGTGTTTTAAATCAAAAAGAGAGAATTAGAATGCACAGCTTCCTCGTTGTTGTTCTATCTTGCTCCATGCCTGAATTCTGATAGGCATGCTTAACGTATTATATACAGTATAGGTCCAAATTCAATCATAATTTAATTGTTTATTTAAAGTGTTATCCTTTAAATGGAAAAACAGGTAATCATTTCCTGCCTTATAACTCGTTAGATTCTGTTTCTGGAATCAGAAACAATTTCTCCCTGCAGCTAATAAATAAATGCACCTTTTTCCAAGAAAAAAGAATAGCAAAGGATTAAAATAAATAGCCATACACCAAATCTTCCTAAAGCTAGAAGTTTGAAGATACTTCTCCCTCTATAATTGTTGCATACAACTTTCCTCTTGCCTTCAAGAACCATGAGTGAAATACTAAGATCTTTTGATTCCCTGTTCACACTACGTCCAGCAGCCAAAACTTCATTACTCCACAAATGTGAAGTAGCTACAGATCTAAAGTTGTATCAAAACTTCAGTAATAAAAGCATGCTTATAGGAAAACAAAACCTTAAGAGCAGAGCAACAAAGATAATTACGGGACTGGAGGCTAAAACATACGATGAACGGTTGCAAATACTCAACATGGCTAGTCTAGTGAAGAGAAGGACCAGGGAAAACATGATAGCAGTGTTCCAATATTTGAGGGGCTGCCACAGAGAGGAGGGGGTCAAGCTATTTTCCAAAGCACCTGAAGGCCAGACAAGGAATAATGGATGGAAAATGATCAAGGAGAGATTCAACCTAGAAATAAGAAGAAATTTTCTGACAGTGAGAACAATCAACCAATGAAACAGCTTGCCTTCAGAAGTTGTGGGAGTTTCCTCACTGGAAGCTTTCAAGAAGAGACTGGACTGCCATCTGTCAGAAATGGTTTAGGGTCTCCTGCTTGGGAGGGGGTTTGGACTAGATGACTTACAAGGTCCCTTCCAACTCTGTTATTCTATTATTAAAATAGCCCCACTAAACTTGTGTGGAAAGAACGAAAATAGCTGGAATTGGGGTCAGTGGGGATGTAGACTTAAAACCATCACCATTATTCTGATAGGTCATTTTCTTTTTCACACTAATTCATCTATTTTTTTAAAAAGTCCAAGGAGGGGAGAAATACCTCTGCATCAAATTCAGGATCCATCCCACTTCACAAGAAGCGCCTCCTTTTTCCATTTCTTCTTCCCCTATTGTAGGTTGGATACGACTGTGACCAGGTTAGAATGATGCATGAGAGCCCATAGTATTATATGCACTCAATACTACAGAAAAGGCTCTGAATGCCTTTGGGGAAATTTGCAGTCTTCTTTAGAGGAATCAGATTTCTGTTGGCTAAAACTCACAACAACACTGACTTCCTTTTTATTTATATTTTGCAAACTGGCTTAACTAGTAATATAGAAGAATAGACCACTACTTTGTAGTATATAGAACTGGAAGAGTAGGGCGTGACATGGTAAGTCTCCAATGCTTTAGCACTGCTACAATGGTATAATGCTATAGGCCAGTGTTGGTGAACCTTTTCGGCACAGAGTGCCGAAACGGGAGCATGTGCGTGCACAGGGGACCACCAGAAACCGGAAGAGCAGCTCCCCAGTGTGCATGCGTGAGAGTGCCAGAAACCAAAAGAGCAGTTCCCCGGCATGCATGCACGCGCCGGGAAGCTGAGCTTCCAGTTTCCAGCGTGCACATGCACGCCGGTCACCTGGTATTCCAATTTCTGGCGTGCATGTATGTGCGAAGACCAGCTGGCTGACATGCATGTGCGCACTGGAAACCGGAAGCTCAGCTTCCCAGCGTGCGCATGTGCGCCAGGGAGCTGCTCTTCCGGTTTCCGGCACTCCCGTGAAGACCAGCTGGCCAGAGCACATGTGCGCACGGGAACCCGGAAGAACAACAGGCGACGGCTGGCGTGCCCAGAGAGATGGCGCTGCGTGCCACTTCTGGCACACGTGCCATAGGTTCGCCATCATGGCTATAGGCACTAGGCACTAGAACAGGAATGTCCAACCTTGGCAACTTTAAGACCTGCAGTCTTCAACCTTCTTCACAGTCTTCACAAGGCGGGCTGAGGAACTCTGGCAGTTGAAGTGGACAGGTCTTAAAGTTACCAAGGTTGGACATTCCTACCCTAGAACTAGCCAAACCACTGCCTTAGACTTCAATCCAAACCAAACCAAGCCATTTTGCATTCAGAAACTGCACAAAGAACAACTTGACATCTAATCCAAAACAGGTGCATTTTGCTTTTCAGCAAACTAGTCCCATTTTCTAATAACTTCCATGATGGATAGCACATTTGATACAAGGTCCTATATATGCCATCTTTCTTCTAAGGCAGTTTCAAATATTGCAAACAGAACAGATTTGGCCCTCTATAATATTGGTCATGCATCAAATTTCATATGATGTGAACTTCCTAAATTACATGCCATCTTCCTTCCCTTCAGATATTATTGAGATATCCAGGGCTTGCCATCAAATATAAAACATGGGTGGAGCAGAGTCTGACTTTAAAAAGTTGGGCCTGGAATCCATCCTTAAACCTTTGATGGACTGCAATCATTTCTTAAAACACGCAAGATTTTTGGAGGAAGGAGAGAAAGGTGAAGATTCCTTATTTTGGGATTTTAAGTTTTTTAATTAGCACATAGGTTTGGGAATTACTTTCCATGGCAAGGCAGCTATTTTTCAAAAAATAAACAAAATACATCTCTGAAAGGCTTCTGGTTGTTGCAATGCAGCTCATTGGTACTCTTTTTCTGCCTCTTTTAAAATCTTTTTTTGATTGTTCAGTGTGCGATCTAGTTGGTGTACTAATGATGTCATGATGTATTATTCCATTATTGTATGGACTGCGTATTCTACTTTTGCATAGATTCAGTTTTTGATTGAAGTGGCATAAAAGCACTTGTAACAAGTGACTTTTAAAGTGGTGGTTATTCATAGGAATGGCCCCAGTTTTGCTCTATCCTTGTAACATTCTTTGGCAATGCTTTGTTTACATCCTTATTTTAGAGTGTAAACAAAGCAAGAAAGAAGGAATGTTTAAAATTGGCTATAGCACTTAGACTTAGCAATAGCACTTAGACTTATATACCGCTTTACAGTGCTTTACAGCCCTCTCTAAGCGGTTCACAGAGTCAGCATATTGCCCCCAACAATCTGGGTTCTCATTTTACCCACCTCGGAAGGATGGAAGGCTGAGTCAACCTTGAGCCGGTGAGATTTGAACCGCTGAACTGCAGCTAGCAGTCAGCTGAAGTAGCCTGCAGTACTGCACTGTAACCACTGCGCCACCTCGGTCGCAAAAGGGGATCAAGTGACTCTGGGACACTGCAGCCGTCATAAATGTGAGTCATTTGCCAAGCGTCTGAATTTTGATCCCATGACCGTGGGGATACTTGCAACAATCGTAAGCGTGAAAAATGGTCATAAGTCACTTTTCCAGTGCCATTGTAACTTTGAATAGTCATTAAACAAATTGTTGTAAGATGAGTACTTGCCATATCATGAGAGGGGCATGGGGAATGCGGACATTTATATATGGAGTAAACAAACAAGGTCAACAAAGCTTATGTTTCATGGATGTCAGCCTTAGCTATAGAAACATCTATTCTAGGTCCACCAAATCTGGGTTGCAAAAATCTAGGCAACCCTCAGCAAAGGGTTGGTGTTTTTCTGAGTCTCTTTTCTGGCTTTTTTTTTTTGCAGCCTAGATATGGTCGCCCTAAAGAGTTGGAGTGACTGAACATCTGTTGTGGCAGCTGTGGGCTAGAAATCTGGAGTCAGGCACTCTAATTAAAATTAGACTTAAAACTATATCTCTTACAAGTCATATGGTTCTTTGGACTGAACAAAGAGAAGACACTGTACATCCATGGCTTTGTCTCTTTTGTGCATTGTTCTCCTGTATGTCAGTTACTGCTGTTGTCATCCTGTTCCAATAATGCCTTGGTCTTTGGTAGACGATGGGTAAGATTTGGTTCTAACATGCTGCATTAAAGAGAAAAAAAAAACCAGATTTTATTATTCCCATTTGCGAGGCTGTTTATAAAACCTTTCCCATATCTCCATTCAGTTATCTCTCTCTCTGTGTGTGCACGCACGCATGTGCATATGTGCTTGTATGCATACATGTATTTTGTATTGATAATTTGTATTGATAATTACTTCATTCATATTTTCTAAACCTTTATTTTACTTTTTACATGTACAAAATGTTTAGATTTCTATCCTTCAGATTATTAGACATCTAAGAGCTCTGTGCTTCTAGCAATCAGGACCTCAATCCATCTAAATGATAATTGGGGTAGTTAAGATTTCAGCTGATTTTTTAACAATCAAGCACTTTCTCCAAGGGGAAAAAAAAATTGGCTTAAGTCTTTCAACTGCATCGCTTGAAGTGTTATAGTGTTATATGAACTGCATAGGAGAGGAAAAAAATCATTCTAGTTTTGGCCATTGGCTGGAAACGAAATTTAGTTTGTTTTGCCATTGATACGAATGAACTCGTTCCTTTTGCCATATATCTTAGCGATCCAATTAGATATTTCAAATTTTTTTATTCTGAAGCAAAAAGATAAGACTTCTCATCCCATTTTAATAATACATATACCCCTACTTGCCCTATTATCTCTTTATTAGAAGTGGCATTTAATTAAATCAAATTTAAGAGTGAGCTCGGTGGATTTGTTGATGAGGAATTCATCTGCCGGAAGTGTTAACTGAAATATATAACATATTTGTAAAGGGGGAAAAAATGATGGTTAAAAAGAAGGGTAACTTCAAATCTTTCCTCCATTAAATTAAAAGATAATGCTTATATTGCTGCCAAGAGCAATGCCTTGCCAAGATTACAGATATTGCCCCTTCTTCAGAGATACAAGAATGAAGAATTAGTGATACCAATCAATACAATTAATAGCTATTTTCATTCTCTGGATTTAGCTATTAAGGGCTTTCATCATGAGCCAACATGTGAATGTTGTAAGTGAAAATGTTGGAGTGGGTTGTAGTCCAGCACTGCCACATGATTAAATGAATGTCAAGCATGTGAAAGAGGCAGAGTTTGCATCAGGATGGTGTAGTGCTTTTCTTTTTGTCATTCTGACAAAAGGTTGGGTATTTCTGATCGTAAAAATGACTTCCTTTAAAGCAGCAGCCTCCAAGCTTTATGGCTTTGCGGCCTATCGGGGAAAGGAGAGGTGAACCAGCCTGTGCAAGTTGTGGGCTGGCACATGTGTGTGCATGCACCAGCCTGCCCTTGAGCAAATCAAGCCCCACATGCGTGTGCCGGCCAGTCGCTAAGTGGCCTGGTTCCAAACATGGGCCACATCCCAAGGGTTGGGGACCCCTCCTTTAAAGAACCTAAATGTCATGCCCCCATCAGAGCCTGAATCTGCGGAGGAAGATGAGCCGGAACTGGAGCTGACAGAGATTGAGGGGGCGGCTTCGTTGGCTTGGGAGGAAAATGGGGAGGAGAAGGCCCAGTCAGGCTAGGGCCTTTCAGGATTGGGACGGCTTATAAGCAGGGAGGAAGGGGGGCAAGATGACCAAGAGAGGCTAAGCAGTGAACATGAGAGACAGAGCTCAGGCGATGAGCAAGGACTACGCCCTCCTGATCCTCGAGCACGGAGAGTGGAGAGAAGGCGAGAACAGCGCAGACTGACCCGACTACTCAGGAGGACAGTGCCCGCCCCTCTTCACAAGGCACACTTGGGGACTGGGACTTAAGGAGACACTGTAGGGAGGGGCATTTGTCGGGCACAAATGCTGAATTCGTGGAGTGTTGAGTGCCGATGTTTGAACTTTCCTGGATTCCTTTCATGATTTCTGGATTACTTGCCTTACTCCTTTGCTTCCTGGACTCCTTGACTTGCCCTGCTGGATTTCTTGCTTTGCATCCATGGTGCTTACAGCGTTGGGTTGGACTATTTGCAGCCAGAGGCTGCTTGAGGTGTGTGTATGTGTGTGTGTGCATGTGTGTGTGCGCGCGCGCGTGTGTGGTCACTTTGCTTTGGGACTTGCCAGAAAATGGGAGCATTTGGGGAAATTTGGAGCAATAAAGGGGTGGTTTGAACTGCCAGCTGCCTGTGTTACCTCTGTGCCATGCCCCGGGTCATCACAATAAAGCCCAATTTCGTCTTATTTGATGTTCTTCCAATTCTTACTATACGTAGACTAGGTTACAAAGACTCACACTTCCCAGCTAGCATTCTGGAGATCACAATATAGAGTAGGTGTGTCCAAAGCCCAGTGTATGAGCTGCGTGTGGCCCTGTACAGCTAGTACAAGGTCATACAGTTTTAACATTATTATGTGATTTATATACATTAGCTATATTTTTTAACTATATTATATATTTTGCGGGTGCAGTGTCTCAGCTGGAAAACTGACGGGCCAGGTTTGAGACCTGGGTGTCGCATGATGGGGTGAGCTCCTGTTACTTGCCTCAGCTCCTGCCCACCTAGCAGTTCAAAGCATGCAAATGCAATTCGATAAATAGGTACCAATTCGGTAGGAAGGCATTCCATGAGCCTTGGCATAGAGTCATGGTGGCCACATGACCATGGAAATGTTTTCGGACAATACTGGCTCCTTTGGCTAAGAAATGGAGATGAGCACTGCCCCCTAGACTTGGAAGCCACTGGAAAAGGGAAAATATTTACCTTATCATAAGTATATTTTACAGCAGAATTCCCCAACCTTTCCAGCTTGTTGGACTGGTGGCAATGGGGGAGGGGATCATGTGTGCACCAGGGGTGGGTTCTGCTTTTCTTCGCTGCCGGTTCACTCAGTGACGTGCCGTGCGGGCGCACGTTGCTTCGCACATGCGCAGTGCTTAAAAGCTTCTGCGCATGTGCAGAAGCGAAAAACAAGATGGCAGCGCCTATGGCGCCGCCGAAAGAACCAGTTTGGGGGCGTGGCAGGCCTTGGTCGCTGCCGGTTCTAGCGACCCAGGCCGCCAAGTTACTACCGGTTCTATAGAACCGGTCTGAACCGGGAGGAACCCACCTCTGGTGTGCACGCACCTTTCACAAATGCAGCTTTTCACAAATGTACATGCTTGCCCATTACTTCTGCAGCTCGAGCTGTGGAGTGGCACCAGGCTGCAGACTGGGGGTTGGGGAATCCCTGTTTTATAGGCAGCCCAAAACATTTCCTCTTCACTCAATGCAGCCTGGAATACAAAATGTTGGACATCCATGATATAGAGCAGTGTTTCTCAACCTTGGCAGCTTGAAGATGGGTGGACTTCAACTCCCAGAATTCCCCAGCCAGCAACACTGGCTGTGGAATTCTGGAAGTTGAAGTCCACCCATCTTCAAGCTGCCAGGGGTTGAGAACCACTGATTTAGAGTGTAGTTTAGATAACAGTGGAACCAGTGGAATCAGTGGAGCGATTTGTCTCTAGAAGTTGTGGGTGCTCCAACCCTGGAGGTTTTAAAGAAGAGATTGGACAAGCATTTGTCTGAAATGGTATAGAGGTTTCTGCCTGAGCAGAGGGTTGGACTAGAAGACCTCCAAGTTTCCTTCCAACATTCCTTAAAAACATTTTTGTTTCATTTACTAGATTAATAGCAATAGCAATAGCACTTAGACTTATATACCACTTTACAGCCCTCTCTAAGCGGTTCACAGAGTCAGCATATTGTCCCCAACAATCTGGGTCCTCATTTTACCCACCTCAGAAGGATGGAAGGCTGAGTCAACCTTGAGCCGGTGAGACTTGAACCGCCGAACTGCAGCTAGCAGTCAGCTGAAGTAGCCTGCAGTGCTGCACTCTAACCACTGCGCCACCTCGGCTCATACAGTACAGTAATGTACTGTTCTGTCTTTATTTTGAAAAACTGTGGACAGAATGTTCCTTCCTCCTTTTTTCTCCAGATCAACAACCCACTGAGGTTAGATGGGCTAAAGAAAGAGACTGGCCCAAAGTCACACCACCACTTGTGCCTGAAGAGAAGATTAACTGGGGGAGGCCGTATCTGACTAAATGAGAAAACAGGACCAATAATGGGAGTTGAAACTGAAGAATTCCTGCAGGCATGGGATATTTTGCATCCCCCCCCCCCGAATTTCACTGTTAAAATAAAGCCAGTTAAATCACTTAGCAAGATGGCAAGAGCTATATTTGCATTTCTCTTTGTGCAAAGTGACACAACTACAGGTCCCAAATATTTATTGAGAGCAGCAGCTCTAGCTACGGAACAGTGATGGATGAGGACAGGCTCAACTCTTGTGCTACTTTTTCAGGAGGAAGAAGAAAGTAAACAATCTACTTATTTAAAGTTGTGTTCCTTCCAAAGATAGATTTTTCTTTCCCTTAGCTGGTTAATATGTCCTAAGTTGAAAAGTGTTGTTTCAAATATTTGCAGTTATTAATTATGTTTCTAACAATATTCTGGATCAAACGCTCCACAATGAATTTGTGATTTGATTTCTTTTTTAGTATCATAATTACACATTGTAAACAACATTCCCTTTTCCCAAAAGGTCGTGCAATTTTATAAAAGCAAGAGAGGAAAGGGGGAGGGGAGTGAGCAAGAACAAAAAATTCCATTGAAGTAGAAATTAAAAAGAGATGTTTGATATGATAAATAATGACTAGATAATGGGTTTCAATGGGATATGGAAATATATTCTGCAACGTGAAAACCTGTTGAAAGGGTTTGCTGGAAAGGAGGGAAGAGGTGACATTGAAATTTTACTTAAGTTATCTAATTTTCTCTTCCTTGTGCAAACAAGAGCACATTTGATGGATTTTGATTCCATAGCAGACCAAAGTTGTAGATGTAAGTCACATCATCCTAGTTATGTGGAATGAATAAAGGAATTCTTTAATGGTATAAATCAAGGTCAGCCTACAACTTGTTTAAAGAGCAGGATAGATACTGTAGATACATAGATAGATAGATAGATAGATAGATAGATAGATAGATAGATAGATAGATAGATAAACTAGAACATTTTCTTTAAAACAAAAATGATAAG
This sequence comes from Thermophis baileyi, assembly GCA_003457575.1. Taxonomy (NCBI): domain Eukaryota; kingdom Metazoa; phylum Chordata; class Lepidosauria; order Squamata; family Dipsadidae; genus Thermophis; species Thermophis baileyi. The sequence continues at coordinate 4,524,163 of QLTV01000613.1, read as the reverse complement.
AAAGTGTCATAATTTTGAAATATAAAGACCTTGGCAGTGGTCTTTATACAGAGGATTGCTCTTAACTATTGCATCCGGGCCACAAGAGACTAACTGTAACAATCCCCATTTATTTGTATTCATTTCATGTGCTCATGTCCATGTTTATGCTTACACCTGTTATCCAGGGGTGGGTTCTAACTTACCTCGCTGCCGGTTCACTTCCTCACTTCCACAGTGCAAAAAAATAAAAAAAAGCCAAAAAATAAAAAAGCCCAAAACAAGATGGCGATGCATGCGCAGTGCAGAAACTCGGCTTCTGCGCATGCACAGAAGATTTAAAAAAAAATTAATAAAAAAATTCAAAAAATAAATAAATGGCGGCGTCCACGGACTGGCACCGACCGAACCGGATCTGTGACATCATCGTGACATCACCAGCAGGTCGCTGCTGGTTCGGGCGAACCGGTCTGAACTGGGAGGAACCCACCTCTGCTGTTATCTCGTTATCTTGACAAACTAAATAAATAAATTTTAAAAATCCATTTGTCTGATACCACTAAAATACTCCAGGTACAAAAATTCCAGTGCTCAGTGGGGTCTTCCATTATTTATAGAATGAGTAATTAACTGCTTTATCAAAAAAAACAAAACCCAAAAACAAACAAGAAAGGGGTGTGTAGGGGGGGGGAATATTAAGAATGAAGCAGTGAGTAGGATTCTGAAATACTGCTGATCTCTTTGTCCTACAGCAGGGGTGTCAAACTCACATCGTCACCGTGTTATCACATGACGTATCGCGACTTCCCCCCATTCACTAAACCGGGCATGGATGTGGCCAGCGTGTGACGCATCCGGCCTGTGGGCCGGGAGTTTGACACCCCTGTCCTAAAGGGATGCTTTGGGAGAATAGTTTTCTCTGCAGCCAAGCTGAATCCACCCCATTTTCAACTTCCATCTTTATGTGTGGTTTCTTCTGCAACACCAAATTTGGACCCATCATGTTCTGTTTTTGGAGAATTAACCTGGTAACAGTCAGACAAAAGAACAGTTAGAGTCCCGTTGGTTTGCATTTCAACTAGTTTGTAATTCAGCTAGTAATTCAACTCCACCCATCTCAGTTCCTTAGGCAAGTTCCTTTACCTAACTTCTTTCCAACATTCTTTTGTGTTGGAAACAATAAACAAGCATTCTGACAGTAAGAGCAGCCAGTTAGTGGAGCCAGTTATTCAAGTAGATGGTAGACGTATTCTTGTACCTGGATTTCTACACTGAGCAGTAATTGGACAAAATAACTCAAATGGATTCTTTCAACTCCATAATTCCGTGAATCACTGAATTTAATAATCCTGGAAAATGAGGAGTTTTGGGTGATTTGAAATGTGAAAAAGTGCCATGTATATGGATCCTGTATCTCTTTTGAAAAAAATGATGGGCCAGGTTCAGAGGAAAAGCCAAATTGCTCTCTACTATCATATCTGCTGGGAATACCCATTTATTTGTAAATTGTGGGATACGTACTCAATAATCAATGGTAATTAATGCTATTGTGAATTTATTATTCATATCTCTCAAGGCATGTAAATAGACGCACTAGAAGAAGTCTATTAATTTTTTTCTGTTAGCTGCCAGATTTATTGCTAAATATTAGGGCATTACCTACATCTTTGGATCAATAGTCTTTAAAAATTTGGAAAATTTTATCAAATGAAAAATTATCACAACAGCAAAGCATTTTAAATAATCCTTCAATTAAGGATTGCTTTATTTAAAGCTAATCTCCACCTTTGTATATAAGGACATGCTTTCACACAGAACCACTGAGAAAAAGAACCTCTCAAAAAAAAAAAAATAGTACTGGAAGTGAGACTGTTAAAAGTTGTTTTTTTCATCTCACAACTGTTTGGATTAAGAAAATTGCTCAATAAGAGCTGTGGTGGCACAATGGTTAGAATGAGTATTGCAGGCTAACTCTGTCAACTGTCAGCAGTTTGATCCTGACCGGCTCAAGGTTGACTCAGCCTTCCATCCTTCCGAGGTTGGTAAAATGATGACCCAGATTGTTGGGAGAAATATGCTACTTTGTAAACCGCTTAGAGAGGCTGTAAAGCACTATGCAGCAGTATATAAGTGCTATTTCTGGTGCTAGTTTTAAATAAATGTCATTACAGTCTGGCCTGATAATTATCTTGGTAGCATAATTGCATCAGTTGAAATTTTCTTCAAACGGGAACTCAGAAGTTTTGAAACTTGTATGGTTATCTAAATTGATAGTCCAGAATAAAGCTTCCTACTAAGGCTCTGTGTTTTATTTACATGTTCAGTCGACTATTCCAATTAATATGTTGGTAAATTAAAATTAAATCAGTACATCATCAGTTACTATTTTAATCTAACAACAAGAACAAAGCCACTATCCCCTCCAATTGTTTTCTCCCATATATTAGATTTCATGATTTCTTCTGCCATTGCTTTGAAATTTCTCTCACTACTCAGTCATACCTTACACAAAGAAATTCCACCTGAAAAAGGTTCCCACTAATTCTATTATTTTCATCAATCCATTATCTTAATTGTCTTTTCTTTAAATTATTATCTTAACTAATTTCTGGATGGCAATTCATTTCTTTTCTTTCATTGGCCATAATTAGTTCCTTCTTTCTGCCCTATTATAGACATCTTTCTTTCGTATATTTTAACACTTCATTTATACATCTAGCAAAGAATTTACAAATCCATCCCATTGCTGTGACTCTGACTATTTTTGAAGAGGTGTCAAAATAATATAATAGAAAAATAGAAATGTTATTAATTCTACTAAATCATATGGAGATGGGTATAAAATTTATATGATGATGGGTATAAAATTCTCTATCGGTTAGAAGTATCCAAATTATTGGATATTATTATTGATATTCTAAATATTATAGGGCCGTGATGGCGAACCTATGACACGTGTGCCAAAGGTGGCACACAGAGCCCTCTCTGTGGGCACGTGAGCCATCGGCAGCTGCTCTTCTGGTTTCTGGCACACACATGCGCGCCGGCCAGCTGGTCTTCCCACAGCCGGAGCATGCGGACTGGCCAGCTGGTCTTCGGGTTTCCGGCGCACGTGTGCAGGCATGTTCTGGTTTGGGCACTCGGTGCCGAAAAGGTTCGCCATCACTGTCCTATAACATTTCAGACAAGTGACTGTCCAGTCTCTTCTTAAAAATCTCCAGTGATGAAGCACCCACAACATCTGAAGGCAAACTGTTCCATTGGTTAATTGCCCTCATTGTTAGGAAGTTTCTCCTCAATTCCAGGTTGTTTCTCTCCTTGATTAGTTTCCATCTATTGTTTCTTGTCCTGCCCTCTGGTGCTTTGGAAAATAAGTTGACCCCCTCTTCTTTGTGGCAGCCTCTCAAATACTGGAATACTGCTACCATGTCCCCCCCTAGTCCTTCTTTTCTCTAGACTAGCCAAACCCAAATCCTCCAGCCGTTCTTCATATGTTTTAGCCTCCAGGCCTTTAATCATCTTAGTTGCTCTTCTTTGCACTTTTCCCAAAGTCTCATTGACAATATTGTGTTAATTATTATTGGGTAGAGCAGCAGTTGTTCTCACGGATAAGAGACATGTCCTAACACTCCTTTGTGAACAAAGGAATTCTGATAATTATTATTAGATTCACATAGGATGTTTCTGTAGCAGGCTTCCCAATCTATTTTCATTAAGAACACCAAACAAGACAAAAATAAAATACACGATGCTGAAGTTAATGGAAGGCTGATCTGCTTTAGGTGTTATAATAGTAGTATAATAATTGTAAAAATTTACATGGTCATCTGCCAATTTCTTTTTAAAAAAAAATGTTTCCCAAATTTATCATCTTATTTTCATGCTGCAAAGCTGATGAACAAATTCAGCAATGTTGGTGGCGATAGAAATGGGCTGACAATTTTAAAACTTCTTATTCGTGGTAGCATTCACTCTTCTTATTGTACCATATGCTAATTTTATTTTCCAAAGTTTCTTCAGTGTCTTCAGATGCAATGCTTTGCTTTGTCCCTTTTATATTTATATTTTATTGTGTTGTTTTAATTTTCAGAGAGAGAGAAAGAAGGGGGGGGCAGAAAGCACAAAAAGCAGTCACAGAAAAAGGAGACAACAGAAACACATTATGTTTCGTACAGGAAATCATTTCTGCTAATTTTTAAACACATCATTAAACTTTGATCACATGGAATAATATTGATCAGTCATTTCATTATATTGACAGAAAGCTTCTTCATAATCACAAGTGGACACTTATTGATGTTCCAAGATTATACATATGGAATATACTTTTGTTTCAACATTAAGCAGAAATCCTTTATGCTATATCCCAAGTTCTTAATTCTTCACACAAGAGAGAGAGAGAGAGAGAGAGAGAGAGAGAGAGAGAGAGAGAGAGAGAGATATAATTAAATTTCTGATACATAATAATAAAAAACATAAATCTTTTTAAGCCATAGCAACCCTTGTAATACCATACTAACAAAATTAAGAATATTAAAGTAAAGTATTCAAATGTGCAACACACAAAATGTATCATATACAGTAAACAAAATTTATCATTTAGATAATTTCCCATTACCCTTTCTATACTTCCAACACAATGAAAGTCAAATCCAATCTTTTTTATACTTCCAACACAATGAAAGTCATATCCAATCCTCATTCTCCTAGATATCAAGTATCTCAGATTTGGAGTTTTAGATATTGCTAATGAATCTGGACCAAACTCTGGAATCAAGGGACGTTTTGATTTAATATTAAAATTAAATATTTTATGCCCTCCAAAGCCCTCTTGCAACAATTCAAATGGTTTAGAAACTTTACCAGCAGTAAGCTGATGTACAGTATTAATAAATAAATATTTTTCTCTGCAATTTTCAAACTAGGATTACTAGTATCCAAGAATATTAATTCCTCATATGAATAAGGGTTGGAATTAAACTTTCATTTCAACAACTCCTAAATGTGGCTTGCAGTCTTTAATGCAGCACAAAAAATGGAACTATGGTTAAAAAAATAAATCCATCCCATTATGTAAATACTCACAACTTTTGAAATGTGTCCAGTGGCACTTCTATTCATGTACAGAATAGATGGGCTTCAGTTTCATAATCATAGCTGTTGTTTTGATTAAAAATAAAATCCCCTCCCTGTAGAAGCCCCTGAATTTGCCAACCTGTGGTTTTCGATTGGCAAATTTGGTTTGGATCAATTACACTTGATCATATTAGCTGCAAACCATTCAATTAGATAACAATCCAGACCAGACAATCCAGTTACTTTTCCTGATTTCATAGATGGAATAGTATTGAGTTCTTTTTCCCAGGAAAAGATAAATGTTCAGTTAATTAGGCAGTTTTGAGAGGTGCAATATTAGAAAGATTTACTGTATATATAAAAATATTAATTCCTTCATCGATTATATTTGACTCATCATTGTATGGTCATTCCTTTAAAAAAAAAGTTGATTTATTGAGCCAAACTCATATAATTTACTCAGAGCATCTTTAAGAGTATAATTAGTGTTATATTGTCACAAATGTTTCAACCAGCAAATAAGTAATTTTGTAGGTCTTCTTCTTCTCTCCTAATATTTTTGTTTTATATGATTTAATGAATATTCTGTTTCAAGTGCACTGAGGGAATTAAGTATCTATTTAGCACTCATAAAAACCTACATATAATTTTGGAGTAGATTATCTTGCACACGTGCTCAACAGTTCACTATTCCCCTCCCCCCAATGTTTTCTTATTTAACTCTTAGCGTGCGCGCGCGCGCGCACACACACACACACACACACACACAGAGACAGACCTTAAAGTGTCCTAAACAAACCATATATTTTTAGAATGTTTACTTGTAAGAAAATATTCTGTACAATCTTGTATTTATAAAACATGGGTCCTTTAATAAAGATATATAAAACTCAAGTTTTTATTGGTTTGTTTATTGGATAGGTCACCCAACTCTATCCCAGCTTTGGACAACATACAGCATAAGATAATTCAAAATAAAAGACTTATACAAAAATCTTACAAAATCTACCATTCTAAAAAAAATGATATCATTTGATATCGTTTCCTTTTTGTCTTTACTCTGATAGCATTTATCCTGAAATCAGATCAGAATAAAGGACAGGAAGAACCAACATGCCCTGATTTTTTCTCCAAGTTGTCTGTGTAGAAGCTAGACAGGATGTAAAACTGTCAATCTTCCTCTTCCTCTGGGAATACAATACCCAATATAAGACAATATCAGTCTTAGTCAGAAGGAGAAAGCAGTTTTCCACTTATCAGGAAAAGGACATCACTGGGAATTATCAGCTGATGATAAATGTTGGGAATGTAAGTTGATTTTTTTGAACATAGATGTCTCTTTAACAAATGGAGAACAATTTATGGTGAATATGTAGTGAATCAAACAGGCATGATTTTTCCACACAACAGTTGTGGAACACAACAGTCCAACCAAATTAAACAAAGACACAACAGTCCAACCAAATTAAACAGAAACAAAGGAGCATCCAGTGAGGTCAGCTTCATGAGTCAGGGCCCTCACATCAGACTTTAAATATGAATCAAATGTTAAGAACTGATTTTTTTTTATTTTCCGAGCATGCTTTGTCTTAAAACAAATCTTAATTAAAAAGGAAATTAGTGAAAAGCAGTAGCCTCCATGCCACTTCTAAATAAGAAGCCGATTCAGGATGGGAGTATGGTCTTTAGTAACCATCATTCTGGTAGGGAAGAAATAGTAACATTAGTATTCAGATCTCTGGAAGAGAATGCTATTATTAAAACAACCGAAGAGGTTTATTATAAATATGTATGACTTTGTTGAACAGTAAAGAAATATATTCTGCTCAAAGTTCTCGTTGTGCTGAATATTTTAATGAAACTTGCAGCGTTTTTCTACAAGTGCTATAAATTGCCCACTTTAAAATTAGTTAGAAACTATTTGAGAAATAATTATGAGTAGATGTTCATTAGAGCAGAGTTGGAAGGCTGAGGGATAAGGGCATTAGGTCAAGTCCCTCAATCTGCCTCCAGATACTCGTTTGCACTATAATACCCATAAGCACATTATGGCAACTGAATCTCAATATTTAGAAAAGTATAATTTGCTCCTTCACTTTCTTCAGCATGAAAAGACACAAATGGGGGAAAAAAAGGCTCTGGAAACAAGGTCTTTTGCATGGCCAGAGAGCTGTTTTGGCTTTTAGTTGTCAGCTCTGCCAGCCAGACAAAGCCAATTGTCAATCAGGATGTTACCAAGTCCTTAGGAAACGCTGCAACGGATTGTACTATTTATTTAAAAATGGCATTGCTTTATCCTCGCTTTTCTGTTAATCACAAATAAGCCCCCTCCATCCAGGACTTGCCAGGAAATCTCCTCTCCTCTCAGCAAATTAACAACATAATCTGTGCAAATAATTAATCTGCTCGAATCATATTCCAGCAACACCTGCACAAACACTGACTACCAGATGTGCAATTGCTTCTCTTCTTGTATTTCACTAGATTTGTTATTTCATGGTACGGATGACCCTTCACGGCACATTAAGGACAGACTTTCTTGACCCTCAACATCCCATCTCTTATGGCAGAATCGCAGCCAAAATCCTTTTACAAAATTGCACACGGGTGTCCTGTTTATCTAAAAAGAACAACAGCGACAATTAGAGTAATTTGCATGACCGATTGACAGCATGTCTCAACAGCATTTCACCTCCAATTTGTGGTGCTCCATACTTTTGTCGTGACAGGAATTCTGGGCTGTAGAGTCACAACTGGAATATGACTGATTGGAGATGGCTGATTCCATGCGATAATCTTACACTTAGTAGTGGAATTTTCTCCCTCGGTTCCACAAAGTGGAAAGTCACTAAGAGGCAGGTGTTCATTAGAATCCTTCATGATCTAGGATTTAAAAGGACAGGAAAAAGAATATTGTTTTGATAATATTTTGTAAAAGTCATCGCAGTACAAGCTGTAAGACTTGTCACACAGCAATGGACCTTGTTCTTGATAAGTGCAAGTAGTCCTTGATTTATGACCGCAGTTGGGACCAGAAATTCCATTGCTAAGCAAGGTGGTCGTTCAGTGAAACATGGCCAATTTTATGGCTCTTTTTGTCATGGTTGTTAAGCAAATCACTGCAATTGTTAAGTGAATCATGCCGTTGTTAAGTGAATTCGGCTTCCTCTATTGACTTCGCTTGTTGGAAGCTGGCAGGGAAGGTCACTAATGGTGATTACATGACCATGGGATGCTGCAACTGTCATAAACACAGGCCAGTTGCCTGAATGTTGAGCACATGATTGTGAGGACGCTGCAACAGCTGTAAGTGCAAGGACAGGTGGTAAATCACTTTTTTTTAATGCTGTTGTAACTTCGAATGGTTGCCAAATGAGTGGTTCTAAGTTGAGGACTACCTTGAAGGAGCAGAGCCAAGTGGCTCTATTGGTACTATTTTTTACATCCTCATCCACCTCCTATCTTTTTCATATATCTAACTGGCCTTCAGGGATTTCTGGATAAAGCATGAATTCTCTTAGGAAGCAGGACAATCAAGAAAAATAAGGGAAAGAAACAAATAGTTATTTCTTTCAGAATTATGCCAGGAAGTCATATCTTATTTCACTGCCCACTTTCACAGAGCAGTTTTTAGTATTTCTTTTTTCTTACAGATGTGTATGAGAAAGGAATAGGATTTGTGATGCTTCTTCCTTCCTTCTTTTCCTCCTCCTCCTCCTCCTCTTCCTCCTCTTCCTCCTCTTCTTCTTCCTCCTCCTCTTCCTCTTCCTCGAACAGTATGTGAGAAGGCTAGGTGCATCTCAGTTTTGTCTAAATTTAAAAAATCTGATGAACTTCAAGCCGCCCTCGACTCAGAATTTTTCTGTTTTTTCCACGTCTTGGAACGTATAATATGAATGATCATTCTGGAAAGTGATGGAGAAAAGAAGACTGAAACAAAACAAAACAAAAAAACCTTGGGAGAGGCTAAGCAAAATTTAAACAAAACAGCTTGGGTTTATTTTTAAAAAATAAGTGCAATTCTCCAGGATCCCTGCAAGTCAGTCAGACAGGCAGACAGAGGGAGTTAAGGGGAAAAGTTTGTTTTATCCCCCCCATGGAGTCTGCTATGACACAAATTCCAAATTTGTTTTCAGAGGAATAATGGCAAAATATTTTCATTAGCTGTGCTGATGGAGATTTCATTTGTTCATTTTAGAACCCATTTTTTAAAATCCCATCTTGGATACCTGATGGCATTCAAGCTGGCTAATAGCAATGATGCAACTCAATACCCAGAACAAAATACAGTACAGTATGCCAGCAGTAAAACACAAAGGACGTGCTGCTAACACTCCAATCAAAACAAGGAGCTTATTGCTAAGTACAGCATATTTACAAGACACAAATATATTAATTAAGAGGTCTGTAGTAGCACAACTTGTTTTGTTTGAGACACATATCAAAACACTGTAAAGCCAAAATATCTTTCTACCACATTCTCTAGCTAATCATCTTTTTGAATGCATTTCACATGTAATTCTCTTCAAGCTGGACCCCCAGGGAAAAAGGTGCTTGTGTTGGGAGGTGGATGGGGGTCTAATTTTGGGGGTTAGGGGCTTCTGAACCTCTCTGGAGAAGGAGGTGGATAGCATGATCAGTCGGCATGCATTTTTTCCACTTTCTCACTGGGAGATTAATATGTACAATGTTTAGTGTCACACAAAGCCAACAGCCTGCACTGTGAAAATTTATAAACATGGACTGGAAAATGCTTAATTCCCCTGTCATTTCCCAGGAATCGGTATCAAGGCATGATCAGTAAGTAACAAACAGTGATCAATATTAGCAGCCATTGATAATCCTGCATGAAAATGTCCATTACCTTGTAATACCTTCTGGATTTCACAGTTGTCATTACAGTAACCGCAAGCAGTGAATTCCACCCTTTAACAATGTCTGCACGGGAAAAAAACACCATTCCTATGCTCAGATCTAAATCCTTCTCTAGTTGGATGGCTTCTTCCTCTCCAAGTTATCTCTCTCATGTAGAGTTTTTATAGACCTCCATCATTTCTCCATTCATTCCAAGCTAAAAGGTTCCAGTTGATGTAGTCATCTAATTTGGAATTGCCATTGATTTGACTTCATGATAAAGACAGCCCACGAGTTTTGATTGTCTTTGAAGCTACATCAAAATAAGGATCAGGTAATTTGGTAATTATCCCTGTCAGTATTTCTATACAATGCACAAGGAGAGTGAGAATATCAGAAAATATTTGATGACAAGGAGAGACCTCCTCACTGACCTGGATAAAGACTTGAGTAATTCCTGGCGTAGCAGGGTTAAATTATGCAATAATTGGTGGCAGCAATAATTGTGTTATCAGTGAATCCATGTCATTCTTATTTTAAAAGCAAAGGACTTAATGAAATGAGATTGGAAAAATCTGATGA
>QLTV01000613.1:4479726-4513088 GCA_003457575.1 Thermophis baileyi | reverse complement strand
TCTCTCTCTCTCTCTCTCTCTCTCTCTCTCTCTCTCTCTCTCTCTCACACACACACACACACACACACACACACACACACACACACACACGTGTTTTCATAAGAAGCTTAAAAATGATGCCGGGGGAAAGTTTCTACTGAACTCGTGAAAGAAGGGGACATCTAAATGTGATGTAATAGGATGCCTGAAAAAGAAAATCTCATTAACCTTTTTTCTCTATATTTTGTTAGCCTTTAATAAGGAGGCCAGATGTTGCTCTGGATCTTTTTGTTCTTTTCCTTCCCCAAGGCATGTAGATTTCAATCTACAGAGTGAAAGACAAGGATGGCAAGGTAGAAGCCCAACAGACTTTAACTTCATTTAGCATTTCCGAGGATAACTGCTTTCTTGATAACTATCTCAGTCCTTTGGGATATTTGCAGATAAAAAGTATTAAATAAATGTTGCATGTGTTGTACTGTTTTTAAAAAATTCAGCACTTATTAACTGAGGTACAGCTTTCACCTATGCTAGAAAATGCAGATATAGCTTGAGAAAATGAGATAGCTAGGTAGATAGATAGATGATAGAGATAGAGACAGACAGACAGATCTTCCTAATACTTTATACAATGACAGTATTAATAGGAGCATTGACTACTGTTGTTTATTTTCTATTTTTTTCTCCCAAAATGTTACATCAAAGACAATTTTATTGCATCAAAAATATATCATCTCTGTACTAGCTAGCTAGAAGAAAAACTATGAATCTAACAATTCAACCTCTAGCCAACAAAAGAAGAAAGTGGAATAGTTGCTTCTCTGATTTACCCTCTTTTCATTCAATTTATTGTAAATGGTTGGTCTCATATCTGTTTATTAATTTGAGTGCTGCTATAGTAAAACCTTAGCTTGGACATTTGAAATTTTTTGGAGATTATTCCCCAGAATTTTTCTTTAATTCTTAGGATTTTTCTTTTCCAAAGAAAAGCATGACTAACAATTTCTTATTTCCAACCTGGTGATCTCTAGAGTTATTTGATTGTATAGCCAATCATTTTCACCCAATGGACCCATGGCTTGCAGAAGATGGGAATTGTAGTTTAATACCTCTGTAGGCTACTGAGTGCTATTTTGATAAGAGCTTTGCTATAAAATTCAAATTTGATTCTTTAATCACCACATTAAACTTTTTGGCACTTTAAAAGCAAAGATAACCTTTTGTAGAAGGTTGCAAAAATTGTCAGCATAAACGTAGGCCCAGGTGTTCCATCAACAGCCCCTTTAAAAGCAACGACCAACAGAGACCAGTGAAATTCCTCCAAAATTATCTCTTCGAAGGCGAAACTATTTCACCCTTGGCTTTCCTTTTTAAAATGTCTGCCTTCCCTTTCCCCTGCGTTCCCTTAGTTCTTAAGAGAAGCTGCTTTCAATACGAGAAAATGATGCTCTCTGTTAAAATCCCACATATATTTAGTTCAATTATATTTGATTCCATTCAGTTTCGCTGTCTTCAAATGAGTTTATTCTCCATGGTAAAGATGCAAAGGATTGCAGATTAAGTACAATGCTTAAAACCTCCTTAAGCAGATGGAAGTAGTTCCACTGATCTTCGGTTCAAGTCAATTGTCCGTGATATGTTTGATCTTTCTCAAATAACAAACAGTGTGTATATAGCTACAGTATAAGATGTCTGCAAAATGTCTCCATTTAAGCATGATTGTTTTGTATGTGGAATGTCGTAGGATGTTTTAAAATACTTGATGGAGAGGGTTAGGGTTGAACATGCCCTTCAGAACCATATCTCTCTCCTTATTTTAAGAATAAGGTCCTCAGCTTATGACCACAATTGAGCCCAAAATTTCCATTGCTAAGCAAGGCAGTTGTTAAGTGAGTTTTGCTTCATTTTACAACCTTTCTTGCCAAGTTCATTAAGTGAATCACTGCAGTTGATAAGTTAGTAACACAGGTGTTAAATGAATCTGGCTTCCCCATGGAGAATGTTGTAAAAGGTGACCTCATGACCCCAGGACACTGCAACTGTCATAAATACATGCCAGTTGCTAAGCGGTCGAATTTTGATCAAGTGACCATGGGGATGCTGCAACGGTTATAAATGTCAAAAATGGTGATAAGTTACTTTTGCTGTTGTAACTTCAAACAGCCTTCAAACCAAACAAATAGTTGTAAATTGAGTATTATCTGTATATATTTAAGAATGAAAAGTTCAAGCAGAGCTTCCAATGCCTCATCAGTCAACTGAATGAACTTTCCAGTAGAAAGTTAGATCAAGGAGTCTGATTCCCAAAGCTTCCTTTGAAATAGAAAACCACCAAATTATTATACCATATTTCCATTTGGGAGGATTTTAGTGCATCATAAGGAAGAAAAGGTTTGGCTTTAATCCCTGTATCTCCTTCTGAAATCAACTTTGGTCCCGCCCACTTTTGAAGTGCAGCCATGGTGAGACCCTCAAGCTGATAGAAATTGGTTTAGAACAGGGGTGTCCAAGCTTGGCAAGTTTAAGACTTGTGGACTTTAACTCCCAGAATTCCCCAGCCAGACATGGTGAATTCTGGGAGTTGAAGTCCACAGGTCTTGAAGTTGCCAAGCTTGGACACCCCTGGTTTAGAAAAAAGAGGAGCTGAGACCCCACAAGACTGCTGACGGGAAGAAATAAAAGTAAAGTAAAAGTAAAACCTGAAAGTAGCTCTTAAGAAATCCAAAGAATGAATGTTATGACACAGTCACTGATACTATTCTTACAGAAATGGAGCAACTTAGCACAGATTATTATATTCTCAATAGAATAATCATGGAAGAAATTGAACAGAGAGATTAAGCGCCATGTGAAAATTTTCCGTTCATCAAAAACCAGTCTCTATTTGACAACTACTCAGTTTTGTAACACAGTGTTGGAGTTGTACACTTCTTGTACACGCAGAGGCACAAATAGTATTGAATTCCAGATCATTAATCATCCATCCATTCCATTTTTTCTAGGAAAGGAATACACAAATAGAAGGGAATTTTGGTGGCAGGAGCAAGACTTTAGGGGATACAGGTAGTTCTCGACTTACAACCACATTGCTAAGCAAGGCAGTTGTTAAGTGAGTTTTGTCCCATTTTACAACTTTTTTTTCCACAGTTGTTAAGTGACACAGTTGTCATGCAGTCATTAAATGAATCCAACTTCCCCCATTGACTTTGCTTGTTGGAAACCTGCTGAGAAGGTTGTAAATGATGATCACATAACCTGGGGACTATACAACTGTCACAAATACATGCCAGTTGCCAAGTGCCTGAATTTTGAGCATGTAATCTTGGGGATGCCACAACGGTCATAAGTATAGAAACAGGTCATAAGTCACTTTTTTCAGTCCCGTTGTAACTTCGCTCACTAAGAGAATGGTTTTAAGTCAAGGACTACTTGTAAAAGCCTCATCTGATGTTATCTGGTGCTCTTCCCTCTTGATACAAACTAGCATTGTGACAACTTTGCAATGAAAGAAATGTATTTATTTGTGCTTTGATTTGCCGTTTCCAGCAATGTCTTTGTAATGATATGCAACATCTCTCCTAATGCCTATATAGATTAATCAATTGAAGAACTATATCTCAAGCCATAAAGTTTTGTAAAATGTGTTTTATATAATGGGCAAGCTGAGCTAGATGATTTCATGGACATACTGATATAGCATTATTGAGAATAACACAGAAGTAGTTTAGCACTGCTTTCTTCACTACCAAGGCTCTTGGTTAGACTGGGAAGTTGAAGAAATATCTTTCAACATATCTAACCAACAGCTTTGGTATACTTCTTGAGGATCTACAAGCCAACTCTTAATCAGATCCATTTTATTGAACTCTTTTTGAATTTCTCAACAATAAACATTGAGTATTTAGTTGCATTTTTCTGTACGGCTTTGATTATTACAGCTTTCATTAATGGTAATACACATACAAAAAAAAAGCAAAGTCAAAGAGATAAAACAAATAACACGGATGGAATTAGTCAAGATAGCTTCCAGCCAATTGATAGTTCAGTGGAATCTGTCCCAATGCTGACTAATTTTCATAGCATTCAGGAATGACCAGACAGAAGCAGTGATACTCATATGGTAAACTGTTCATAATCCTAATGCTTGGGAAGATCTGTATGTATTAGCAGCGTAATGGATCAAACGTCTTACTCAGGTCAAGGGACAAACCATATCTGAATAGAAACCCACAACTACCCACAAAATAGTTGGCCAAATCATCCAATCGGCTTCTTCTAGGATTAGTCTAGAAACCATGTTAAGCAGACACAGAAGTGACAAGTCTGCTAAAAACTTTAGGGGGAAAATGCTATTTAAAAAAAAAAAATCAAATGTGCTTGAGATTTCATTTCTAAAGCACTCTGTGGCCACCCAGGACTTTGTAAATTTTATGTGTTAGGCTTTATTCTTTAGTGTGTTTTAATAATTCATGTTTCACTGCTTAATTATACAAAGAGAATGAGAGAGAAAAAAGTGATGTTCTATGGGATTTCTGCCACCGCAGTTCTTCACTTCTCTTTGTGTGGATTCTGCACAACATGTGTTTGTTCTGATTACAGATAAATACGGTTCTTTTTTAAAAAAATTGAAATATTGATGCACGCCAACTTTGGAAGGAAACTTTTATAAATAAAATGAATTAAATAAATAAATCGCTAAAACACTGCTGTTATCTGCCTTAAAACTGGTAGATTTTGTGGCTCCTGCATAACGTATACAGAAGAAGAGAACCTACATTCTGGATTTTTCTTCTAATTTTTATGCCATCGATAATAATTTAGATAGCTCATAAAAATAATTTAAGTAGAAAACTCCATTTATGAAGATAGGGTGCAGGATGGAGTTTAAACGCCAAGGTGTATGTCAACAATTAAAACCTGGACTGTAGCCTGAGCACCTAGCCAAGTCATCTGGGCATCTTTTTCAGAATTGTTAGAAATCCTGTTTTTCTGTTTGCTTGAGATTATTTTTAGATTTGTGCCAGAACATAAATGTTTGTTGGAGAATTGAGCAGAAGCAGCAGCCCTTGTTGGAGGATATTCTTCTGAACACAGAGTACTGAAAGAATTCTAAGTAATTAAGTAAAAGGGTGTCCTACACGCAGAGACACAAAACACACATACACACAACACACAGGTACAAAGACACAAACACATACCGCTTTAGATGCAGAGGACAGGTTTAGCCCAGCTGTCAGGGGATACTAACAGACATTCGTTTTATCTAAAGTAAAATCTAGATTCAGTAAGAAAGGCATAAGAAAAAAAAATCCTCATAGTAAATTATATCTTGAAGACAGAGAAGGAAGGGTGAGAGGGCAAAAGGGTGAAAAAGAGGAAGGAAGGAAGATAGGAAGGAAGGAAGGAAGGAAGGAAGGAAGGAAGGAAGGAAGGAAGGAAGGAAGGAAGGAAGGAAGGAAGGAAGGAAGGAAGGAAGGAAGGAAGAAAAAGAGAAAGAAAGAGAGAGAAAGAAACACTCTGAAACACAAAAACTCTTTTACCTGACCTTAACTGTAAATAAGGAATCTCTCCCCTCATCATTCTCTCATGATCAAACTCATAGTTTGGTATATAAAAATTTGATGCAGTGTCCCCAAAACTGTGTTCAAATCTTTATCATCTTTTGGGTTTTTTTATGTGATTTGTTGATAGGTAGTCCTCTTCTGATGGACAATAAACACTACATATGTTTAAGGAAGCCCCAGAGCATCTGTGGTAAAGAAGAAGCAAATTTAGCAGTGGTGTGTTTTCTCGGTTTCCCATTTTCTCTATAATTTATAAATTCCCTTATATCAAGAATATTTTTAGAATTCAGAATAAAGGACATGGGGGAAAATGAGAGGGAGAAATCTAAATGAATTTTTAAAATATATATTTTCTTGGACGTTTCATCTAATACACCCTTTTGTATGACTCTTTCTTATCATACACCTCTTTTGCAAATCATTTTCCCTAACTATTGTACACGTTCCCCTAATAACCTCTGCCTGCTTTTCCACAACTGTATAGATTTTGATGTATTAGTTTAAAAAAAATTCACAAAATTGTGAAAGTCACAAACATTGGCACAAATGCATTCTGATTTGTGTGCATGTTTTGGAAATGGAACTAGACTAAGACTATATAAATCTTGAGACCAAACAGATATTTCTTCAAAACCTGAGCAAATGCTTTGTAAGAACTGTTCCGAGAAAAAAACAAAAACCTCAAGTACCAGAGCATAGTGAATTGTAAACAACGGAGAAATAATATAAGGAAATACAGACCAAAATTATCAACAAGGAGAAAATCCTCATAAAAAGGCATGTCTTGTTTTCTTTTTCTTTCTTTTTTTTTTTTAACAAAACCGCTCAAGAAAATCTCAAACATTTTGAGCTGTTTCCTAATGAAACTAAAGGGCCCTTACTCAGTATTAAGGCAAGCTAGCTGGCTGGACCTGCTTTAGGCTGCAACGGCTCTGGATTCTGTGTTATGACTATAATTGTTGGAAGAGGCCAGGCCACGAAGCAGACTGACACCACCTATTGTGTCAAAAGATCTAACTCCCTTTGCTCTCTAAATCTGGATCCTAATTATAATCTTGCCTTTACAAAAGCGATGTGAAGTCTTTCATACTGGCTAACTCTTATAAATTATAGCAGCCTTATGAAACAGCCTGCCACCATTGTTTTGCTTCAAAGCCAGGGAACCATTTGAGTATCCTAGATCAAGCTGACTTTTTTATTGGATTTCCCTTGAGTGCTTACTTTCAACTCCTGAGACGGGCCTGCCAAAATGCTGTCCTGTAAATGTTGAATAACAAGACAAATGAGGGCAGAATATACACCGTTCTGAAGGTGAAAGGCTATGGTTTAATTTGGCAAAAGGGCTTATAAATTAGACCGAGGCATAGGCTGTCTTCCCATTATTTTATACCATTAGCTTGGATGTTGAGAACATTTTCAAATGCCTCCACTTATGAAATCCTCCAAAGCTACATGATCGTCTCCTTACTGGAGAAGCGAGGGATGCAGAATGGCGAGACAAGGATTAGTGTAACCTTGGACTGTTCTGATCAGAACTTTGGGCTAAGACCCCGATGGCAAAACTTGCAGCAAAGAATCGGATGATTCACTCTCCACAGACTCTAATCTCCAGCAAAATAGGGCAGTGAGCAGCAATAGCATTAAAGCCACATATAATGAAACTCATCATTTAAAGGCTGACCACAAATCCATTTACACAGGCAACAAAGTATGTATAATTACTTTGCTTTAGAAACTGCTTTAAAGCCTAGAATTCAGAAACATTGTTCTCTCAGTTATTCGGTTCTCTGGCAGTTTAGCTAACTTGCTTCTTTAAAAAAAAAAAAAGCTTCTATTAACTGTAATTACTTATAATGGGTTTTTATTCTATATGGAGGCCATTTTTAATGATAGAAGGGGTTGGCTACGCAGATTTTTCTTCTGATTTTTTTTCCCTTTTAATTCTAGAAATGAACTGCCAACATCCTTTCAAAACCATTTTTTACAAACATTATTTAATCATTTTGAACGTTGCCAATTTTTTTTTTTTTTTTAAGAAAACGACTCTCAACAAATTTGTCAAAGGCTATGCAGAACCTCCTAATCAGGTTCTTCTCTTAGTTTTGCATTGCTTAAAGCTTAACTTTCAATGACTCTAGTTGTGGATTTCTTGTAGAGCCTTCTACACCATTAATTGTCTTTGCTATGTACCATAAATTGGTATCAAGAAACAGCATTCCTGGTTTCACATAGATATGCACAGAAGCTGAGCCTCAAAATCAAGTATACAAAAGGAGATATTTTTCCCCCAATGCTCTCCTGGGACTAATTCTTACTTGCAGCTACACAGCATTTTTATGTTTTCCACTTAAACCAGAAAATTAGCTGGCAAACATTTATGAATCTTAATTAAACTCTGTAGCAAAATTCCTCAGAAATGCATTGCAAACATGACAATTTGGAATCTTTAGCCAAGCAAGTAATACATACATGGAAACACTCATACTTCTGGGTTCTTTATCCAGCTCTGTAAAAGCAGCAAAGATGGTTTGGTATTTGAAATATGTGGAACCTCTGTGTGTGTGTATGTGAGTTTATGCACACATGTGCATATTTAGTACAGTATTGTTTTGCATAAACTTCAAACCCACAAAACTCACTCTTATTCCTCCACATTACATGCTCTTTTTATAAAAACCCAGAAGTTTTGAATATGATAACATTTACTAAAACAAATTTGAGCAACAAAACAGAAAATATCTAATATTGATGCCACCTCTAAGTGAGATGGGCAGCATACAAGTCAAATAAATATAAATATGGGGCTGGCTATTGCTCTTCTCTGACACTCCTTTACCTGATGATATAAACTGCTAATGTTACAATAAAAGAGTTATCTATAGACTTAATGCTATATTCCAGGGACCTCTAAATTTGGCAACTTTAAGACTTGTGGACTTCAATTCCCAGAATTCCCCAGTCAGGCTGGCTGGGCAATTCTGGGTGTTGAAGTCCACAAGTCTTAAAATTGCCAAGTTTGGAGACGTCTGTTATATTCCAAGATAAGGTGTCCTTTTTTTCAAGCATCACAGAGGACATAGCAAAACTGGCCCAGCCCAAGCCAAGCCTCAAGCATTTATGTTGTCAACTAGCTTAACCAAAGGAATAATGTTAACTCTGGGATAAGCAAATACATACATATCAGCTACACAATAGTTTAGAAACTAAAGAGTGTTTGGGCTCAAATCATCACCTGGGGATTACAGTACTGTGTTTTATCTTCCATGTTGTTTGAATGTTTGTATAGCAGGAAGATGTGTATAAATTTATAAATCAATCAATCCAACCATCCATGCTCTAACTAGAGCTTTTGGAAGTAGTTGTGAGAGTTAGTTCTCACCAAAACCCAGCTGCTGCCTGTTCTCTCTCTTACAGTATGAGGCTTTTTTTTTTAACTTTAACTTTTTAACTTTTATTTGCATTTCTATGCCGCCCAACTCCCTAGGGACTCTGGGCTGCTTACAGCAATGGAGGCTCCCTCCATTACCAAAAAAAGAGAGTTGGAAACTAAGTTTCCTATCCCAAAGCAAGGACTATTCAGCTCGGTGGTGCAGCGGTTAGAATGCAGTAGTACAGTCTACTTCTGCTGACTGTCGACTGCCTGCAATTTGGCAGTTCGAATCTCACCAGCCTCAAGGTTGACTCAGCCTTTCATCCTTCCAAAGTCGATAAAATGAGGACCCAGATTGTTGGGGGCAACATGCCGACTCTGTAAACCGCTTAGAGAGGGCTGCAAAGCACTGTAAAGCGGCATATAAGTCTAAATGCTATTGCTATTGCTAAATGCTATTGCAGTCAAGAGAAAGAATAATTTGGACTAAGATCTCAAACTTATTTAGATGTAGACTGATGCAGAAAAGGTAGTCTGAGGTTATATGCATAACTATATCAATATTGCTTCGGTCGTGAGTTTGTTTTCGTCTTAGAAGGGTTGTAAAGCTAACCAACTAAAGAAACGAATGCTATACTATCCTGGTTGCAAGGCATGTCTCAGAAAAAAAAATGGCCAATGTGATCATGCATTTGTTTCAACACTTATAGGATGCCTGTTATTGGGTAGATGGAAAAAAAGCATCTTTCAGAGATTTTCTTTTCTATTAGTGAATGATGGAAAACTTATCCCCATATTCTTGAAGCAAGACAATGCCCAAGTCAGAGAAATCTGATGACAAAACTCACTGCGGTATAGGCTAGCATCTGTTCAGAGCAAACCCCACTCCCTTCTAGCACTGATGATTTTACCTAGTTGGGTAATGAAACGTCTGCATGAAAACAACCAAGCTCAGAGAGCACCAAAGACCCCACAGTTCAATCCTGAGCTACAAATATTCTTTTCTATCAGTACTCAATGCACTACTGCAATAGGATCAACATCTAATTGAGCAGAGAAATTACTAGATGTACGTGTGTGTGTGTGTGTGTGTGTGTTTGTGTGTGTGTGCTTGTATTGTTTCATTATCAAAGGCAAAGAATATGCAGAATAGACACATCCTTACCTTCCAGACATACCTAAATCTTTTAATGTTCAACAATGCCCTCTTCCAATATTTCTAAATTACGAGTGACAAACAACACACAATATGAACTTTAAAAATAGTCACAGGCCATCTGCTGCTCATTTCTCTGTGCAACAGAAGGTAAAGGTTAAAAAAAACCCTGAATTCTTTTAGAGCATGAATGTAGCTGGATAACTATTGTTAGCGGAAAGCACCGTCTGCCACCATCACCTCCTGGAAATATGATGTTATGTACAGTATTATGGACATAATGCATAACCTCAATTAGGTTGATCATTTATCACTACCCAGAGTCACTCTGTGGGTGAGATGGGAGGTTTCAAAATTCGATATAAATTATAAACTTAACAATGTATGCACTTTTGTGAGGTATATAATTCCTGAAATATATATTTTCCCCCAGTTCATATCGGTAGTAGTAGTAGTAGTAGTAGTAGTAGTAGTAGTAGTAGTAGTAGTAGTAAATGTTATTGCTTATTTTATTCATTTATTTATATCTTGCCTTTATTATTTTTACAAATAGCTCAAGGCGGTGAACATTTCTGACATAACTTCCTCCTCCTACTTTCCCCACAACAACAACTCTGTGAGGTGGCTTGGTCTGAGACAGAGTCTGGCCCTAGGTCATCCAGCTGGCTTTCATGGCTAAGGTGGGATTAGAACTCAAGGTCATCTTTTTTCTATCTAGCCTGATGCCTTAACCACTAGACCGAACTGTCAGATCATATGTAGTGTTTGCGTCTTTTAAGTATGATTCATTTCATCAGGGATATCTTTGAATACACAATATACAGCATAAAGGTGAGCCAGTTTGGTCTAGTGGTTAAGGCACCAGGCTAGAAAGCAGAAAACCCTGAGTTCTAGTTCTGCCTTAGACATGAAAGCCAGCTGGATAACTGGATGTAGAAGAGACCAGATACCCCCTCCTTCTACAGGGCCATTTCCCTACTTGACAAGAGGGATAGAGCTGAGTTTAAAAACCAGGACTAGTGTTCTCTTAAGAGACAATCATTTTGTGTGGCACTGAAGGTCGACATAAGCAAGGAAACAGAGGTTATGCCATTTGTGCATTGCTGATTCATTTGGATGCATTTCAGGTTTCTGCTATCCCCCCCCCCCCATCAGTGATTTTATGCAGCTATGCGTTTCACCAACGTTACTGCCTTGATGGAGTTAGATTTAACTCAGAAAATAGTTGGACAACTTAAAAAGTAGCTAAACACACCCTAAGCAGCAAGGTGCCCATCTCCACCTCACTCGTGTTATTGAATATGATTAATAGTTGTTTTCCTACTTGTTTTCCTCCTTGGCAGAGGGGAAGTAAAGCTGGAGTATCTGCCAATTTTAACTGCTTCACGCTGAAACTACGAGGACAGCACCAGCCGCCAGCTTTATTACTATGGCAGGCTAAGGCTCAGCTCTCAAAGCACCTACGCCTATTATTTAGTTTATTATCTTTAATCACCTGACCTCTGGTAATGAACTATTCTATAAATGTTATGCAGTATGCATATATAAATGTATGTGTATATACACACATACATTTATATATGCATAATACATAACATTTATAGAATAGTATGAGAGAGTGATCGAGAGAGAGGAGAGAGAGAGAGACAGACAGACAGACAGACAGACAGACAGACAGACAGACAGACAGACAGACAGACATGTATGTGTTGGTGGAAAGCACATTTATCTTGCAAAGAGAACATCAGCCTAAAAGAGCAGAATGGCAGCTTTGTGCCCTGTCTAGTGGCATCACAACCATTTGGCCAGGGGACAAAGGTGTGGATCCTTTTGCATCTAAAAGATACTGTATATAACAGTGTATAAAGAATTGCTTAGTCAGCTGTGGCAATATGCAACTTAATAAGCTTGACACTCCAAATTCTTCCACCTGTGTGCATAGAAAAAGTTACTTAGCAAGCTGTGCAGATTGCAGCATTGTACTGTAAATCACTCTTGCCTTTGAGCTTTTTATTTGCGTTCTTATTTATTACAATTAAGATAAAAAGGACAGCCAAAGTTTTCTAATCAAACACCTGGAGTGAGGAAGCTGGGGAGGCAGACTAGAAACAACTTTTCCCAGAAAAATATTCTTAGCAAAGGGTCAATTGTTGGGGTACCTAGGTTATGGATAAAAGATGGCATCAGGCCATCCCCAGAGGTGGTCCGCTAGGATCCTGTCTTGACTTAAGACATTAAGTCGAGTCTTGGAGTTGCGACCAAGTTGAACCATCTTCAGCTGTTATTCTTTCTATCACATAAACAGGTAGCAGTAGCCCCCAGATAATTTCAATCTTGGTGTAGACCTCACGTTCTAGGAGGGATCGGTGCGGCTGCTAATTCCAGGAGGTGATTTATTGATTAGATTAAAAGGTTTAGGGCCTTGGCTTGGTTGTAATTTTTTTTATTACTTCTGTTTTGTTGTTTTGTATCATGAGTCACTCAGAATCACAAGATAGAAATTGGAGGCTAGATGGTCTTTGGGCAGCAAAGATCAAGCATAGGATGAGCACAGGATGAGTTGAGATTAATTTATCCTCCATTGTTTAGGTCCATGGCATTCTTCTGCATGCACAAACTGGTTGGTAGTTTTGCTAGATTTCCTAGACTTGGACAACTCAGGGTTCCATAAGGG
Organism: Thermophis baileyi; assembly: GCA_003457575.1. Taxonomy (NCBI): domain Eukaryota; kingdom Metazoa; phylum Chordata; class Lepidosauria; order Squamata; family Dipsadidae; genus Thermophis; species Thermophis baileyi. The sequence goes on along the minus strand of QLTV01000613.1, from coordinate 4,500,345 downwards.
ATGGTATGTATGTGTCTCTGTGTGTGTCTGTCTCTCTCTGTGTGTGTGTTTGTGTGTGTGTGTTTGTGTGTGTGTTTGAAAATGATGTTGCACAGAATGCCACGTATTATTTTGCGTTTGCAAGTAAAGGAAAAGTATTTGCATGCAAAAATAAGATAAGAAGAAACTGGAAAAGGAAAAAAGAACTGTACTATGCAGTATGTGTGTGTGTGTGGGGGGGGGAGCTACATAGCTCCATTTCTAAAAAAGCTTTCCCACCCCCCATTTTTTTTCCTATTATTTTCTTAAGCACAACATTAGGAATCTCCCAAAGCACCCAAGAAAGAAAGCCTCCTTTTTACAAGAACCATCAAAATGCTCAAAACAGCATCACCTCTCCGGCTGCCCTTTTGAAGCTTCATCACTTGCTACAATGCCAGGTTAATGTGCATACAAGGTAGAATATATTGTATGAAAAAGGAGAAGAATGTAGCTCACATCTTTAAGGGAACAGAAGAGTTTATTACCAACAGAGAAGCAGAAGGAAGCCCCAAAACATACACTTTGCGAGTGGAATTTCCATTTACTCGTCCTTGAATTCTGCCAGGAGAAAGGGGGGAAAAATAATAATAATCCAAGCCGTGGCGATCCAGCTGTATTTTGATGCACTTTAGAATAGCTCTCCTCTGGTTCTCATTCATCATCTGCGAGATGGCCCAGATGTCATGCAAAACACAGAGAAGCACCTAGTCAGCTATTTGACTGCAAATAAATGACGGTAATTCTGATATTTATGATGGCTCGATGACATAACGGCAAGGAGCTTATTAAAACAATAGCTGAAGAGTGATAAAGTAGCTGGCAGCTAGGAGGGAGAGGGGGAATGTCTCCCTCGCTTCTCCTAAGACAAGTGCTGGAAGAGAGGAACAAGGCTGAAGACAGAGGGAACGGAAGGGCTGGAATTTAAGGGCAAGATCCTCACCCTGGGAGCTCCTTAGAGGAGACTTGGTGAACCCGGCAAGCTTCATCAGCTCATCCATGTTCACAAGTACACAGGAGGAAAATGAAAAAAGAAAAAAAAAAGGGGGGGGACCCAGAGTTTTGATTCTAAGGCTAAAAAAAACATCTCCCTCTTGTACCTGTCTAGGTGGAAATACCTCGTTCTTTTTCTCATGTTGCAACAGAAACAACACAAGGCACAGTGTTTTTTATTATTATTATTATTATTATTATTATTATTATTATTATTATTATTATTATTATTATTATTATTATTATTATTATTATTATTATTATTATTATTATTATTATTATTATTATTATTATTATTATTATTATTATTATTACTATTTTTTAATTTCCCTTCCACCTCCTTTCATGGTTTGTGTCTCTGATTCAGAAGAGGGCTCCCCTCTTTGAAGCATTAGCACATGGGTCCATGTAGATGGGAGCAAAGATGAGTTTACAGCTTTGAAATCCACCGCTAGATCCGCCCTTTGGAAAGATCAACCACCGCTTTGAAAAACAGTGTCTTTGCGATTTATAACTAGATGTCTTCATTTTAGAGAGGCTAAAATCTCCCTAGCCGTATCTCAGAGATTCTCTTTCACTGTGAAGCAGGATTCATGTTTCTTTTCTCCTTTCTTCTCCAGGTGAGGATGGGACAGATAGGGAATAAAAATACCTTAAATTGCAGCCACAACCATGGAATCAAAGCTGTGTCCTTTTTTTAAAATATGCGGTTTACATGCAATGCACATATAAAAGGGTCCCACATCATGCTGCAGCTATATGAGCATAGCTTTGGACAGCAAAATCATTTTGTGTGTGTTCAAATCTGATGTGCTTAGATAGATAAGTATTTCTAAACTCATTTCTCTGAATAGTGTTCTTGGCTTAATATTTAATATACCATTTAAGTAAATGCTAATCCACGAGCATTCACCTGACTAAGAGCTTAAGTGGTCTATCTGCCAAACGTCTGCCTAGATTTTATTTTATTTTTTAATTTTGCTAGGAAAAGGATAATAAAAATGGAACAAATGCCAAAAAGATTGATAATGACATTGGGGAAAATCTCCTCCCTTCTTCCCAAACGTATGGGACAGGGGTGAAATCCTCTGAAGTCTGCTACTGGTTCGCTTCGCGCGTGCTTTGCGCGTGCATGCGCGCCACAGGCACTACCGTGCAGCGCTGAAAAAGGAGCATTTTGAAGCCATCATTTGAGTCTGCAAAGGTAAGTAGAACAGCGAGGGGGGGGGATCAGCTGTGCCGCGCAGTTTAGATTAACTAGAAAGCAGGAAATCCTGCTTTCTAGCTAATCTAGATCGCGCAGCACAGCTGATCGTCACACAGCTGATCGTCGGATATACCGCTTCTCCCAAACCGGTAGCATTTTTTTTACTACTGGTTCGCCTGAACCGGTAGCATTGTTTACTACTGGTTCGGGCGAACTGATCCAAACTGGTAGCATTTCACCTCTGGTATGGGATTTAGGAGCAGGATCTCCTAAAAGGTCAGGGAGGCTTCTAAAAGAGAAACCAGCCTTGAAAATAGCCTCGTTCAAAATCATGTAGGACTTGATATAACATACTGAGTAACTTGAGTTGTGACAATTGATTATCAGTGAACTTGTTGTGATAATATGGTTCCCGTAATCTGACCCATTCAATTAGCTGACTGGGACATTCCCGAGTAGCTAAACTCTCTGGATATTCTTCTGTGGAACCTCTATGTAGAGCATTCTGTCTCAACCAGCAGGTAAATCCCTCATTTTTGAGCATGAATTTGTTTTATGGATTTGTTTTATGCTATATTTGTAAGAACTGCAGGGATCTGGAGGGGAAGACTTCTAGTGCTACTGTTTAAAATAACAGTGTCCAACCTTGGAAACTTTAAGACCTGTAGACTTCAAGCCAGCATGGGAATTCTGGGAGTGGAATTCAACAAGTCTTAAAGTTGCCAAGGTTGGACACTCGTGGTTTAAATAATTTTGCACTCTTAATATTCAATCAGAAAATTAAGCTCCGATCTGTGGAATCTGAATAACAGAATAACAGAGTTAGAAGGGACCTTGAAGGTCTTCTAGTCCAACCCCCTGCTCAAGCAGGAGACCCTGTACCATTCCAGACAAGTGGCTGTCCAGTCTCTTCTTAAAAGTCTCTAGTGATGGAGCACCCACAACATCTGAAGGCAAGCTGTTTTAGGTTGAGAATTGTCTAAGGGTTTTAGAATTCCAACCTTTGGTAATGATCCCATATGTTCGTATCACTAAAATAAGTGAGGTTTATTTTGATGAATTACATTCAGAATTACAATATAAAGGTGCTTTAGGAAACTAACCAATAAAATCCTCATAGAAGAAGAACTTCTATTATCCTAGTCTAAATTATTCAACCAGGAAGTAGTTCAACCTTCCTCTTACAATATTAATACATTTGTAATTTTATCTCTAATTACAAAAAGATCATTCTCCTTCGGAATACATGATTATCACTTTGATAAGATAGATTCTAGCCCAAATACAGGTAGTCCTCGACGTGGAACAGTTCATTTAGTGACCGTTCAAAGTTACAGTGCCTGAAAAAAGGGACTTAGGACTGTTTTTCACTTACGACCGTTGCAGCATCCCCATGGTCACATAATCAAAATTCAGACGCTTGGCAACTGACTTTTAATTATGACGGTTGCAGTGTCCCAGGGTCATGAGATCACCTTTTGTGACCTGACAAGCAAAGTCAGTGGGGAAACTTACTAACTTGTTACTAACTTAACAACTGCCGTGATTCACTTAACCACTGTGGCAAGAAAAGTCGTAGAATGGGTCAAAATTCATTTTAACAGCTGTCTCACTTAGCAACAGAAATTTTGGGCTCAATTGTGGTCGTAAGTCAAGGGCTACCTGTAATAAGGCAATGAATTGAGAGCTGAGAAGATGATAACTGTGCTTCTTATTTATATAATGCGCAGATTATAAAACCGTTTTTTCCAAGGGGACCACACACTGCCAAAAGCGAGCACCAACTCTCTTGTGCTTTGATTCCTAAGTGACATCAATCCCGATGCGGCTATAAGTCAGGTCTCTCCCTCTCTCTCTTTCTCTCTCTCTGCGCCCAAAAGAAGTGCTAAAAACGTAAGCAGAACTCATGACAGACCAGGAGGTTGAAAGCAGAACATCCTTGCCGTGATCAGAATCCAGGACAGTCTTTCAGGAGCACCCATGGCTACTTGAGCAAACAGGTCAGATCTTCGCTGTAACGCCGATCCCTCCATTACCACGGTGTACAGGCTGCAGCTGTAGATCACTTTCACAGTCTCCAAAGCCGCTGAGCACTTATCAGTAACATTCAAAGATCCACTGGAAAGTCATTCATTTCACTTTATGGTCCTCATTAGCCATTTGTATAGTTCTATAATTAAATATGTTCCTTTCTCATCAAGTTTTTCACTTTAGTAATGATACGACTGTGCCACAAACAGGCCTCACGCTGTTTGGTTGGGGACTTATTCATAGCATTTAATTGGTCACCCAGTGGTTAGCCAATAACCCTTTCAATGGGAAGCCACACTCTGAATGTTGTTAATGGGCTGGAGGCGCAGTGTTTGCCTCCTGGTACCCAGCAGTACTGGGAATAAAGCAATTTCCTCCACTGTGTTGTGTGCCCAATAGCTAATCCTTTCTACTCCTGAAATGCACACTATTTGGTTATAAGTATTTGTGCTGGCTTACTTACCGCTGGGTTGTTAATAGGCAGTGATTCTTCAATGCTCCTTCAGTGGAGTTACAGTCTGCTTGCTGACTGCTAATTAAAACAACTTTGCACTCTAAGACTACCATTAGAAGGTGGCCAGGTCAGGTTATTTAATGCAGCAGCCCTGTATTTAAGCGTGCTTGTGATGCCCCAAACACGAGGACATTCTGCAAGCTCCAATGGCTAATATCGATTATCTCCAAATAAAATGGTCTAATCTGCTAGGTTTTTCCAATTAAAATCAGCCAAATGTCTCTCCCCTTCCCCACTTCTGAAACCCGACTATTAAAAATGCAAGATTTCCCTATTTCCCACCCACCCTCGCTGCTGCTGAGTTTTGCCTGCAGAATATTTTACCTGCTGCTGTTGATTTAAAAAATAATAATACACAAAATGCTAACTAGATTGCTTCCAGTTGCAAAAAAAAGAAATCATAATGAGAGCATATATAGATCTATAAACTCAGTAGTCAGTTTGTTCATAAGTATTGTTCATGGATTTTATTACGTTTAGCTATAAATTAGCATCTTAGAAAAACTGCATTCTGTTTCTGTGGTTTTTTTTTTTAAAGTTCCCATTCTAAGTATTTATATTTTACCATCACCATAAGTTATGAAAAAAATGTATGGAGACAATGTAGTTGGCATTTGCATGTCTGATTAGTTCAATCTTTCTTTTTTTTCCAAAATGTCATTTGCTTAGCTTCTTATTATATAGACAGAAGCAGGCATTCAATGAGAAGTAGTCCTTCAAATGCTATTTTTTTTGTACTTTCTTTTTCACATGACTGTATTCATTATGGCCTGTCAATATACCTTAGCTTGTATAAACATGTGAAAGACAATGCACAATAACAGTTTGGCTGAATAAGACTAGAATAAATCTACTTTCCAGATTTCTTAATTAATAAAATTATTAGCATTACTCATAATTTATAGTATAGCAGAATTATAGTTTAGACAAGAGGGAAGTTGCCAAATTCAATTCAGTTTTCCTTTTGTGTCAGGTTCAGTTTGTCAACATAAGGTTTTTTTTTTGTTAGGAATAACATTTGTATGTATTTTGGTACATATTTTTCTGAAATATGTACCATTTGCTTGAAGTTTTCTTTAAGGCACACAGTTTGTAGAAACAATTGCTGCTAACGTTTTTGCATATTATTTTTATCACTTTGTTCAGAATTTTTCCTGATATATATTATTATGTTTGGTAATACTGGATTTGGCATTTTTATCCACCTTTCAAGCCCTTCCCAAACACTGGGTTAGGCAGATATTGTCATTTAGCAATATTAATTGTATTGTCACAGGATGTAAGCTGTTCAAACTAAAGCTGCCTTTTGCAATTGACTGCTGGTGATTTTGTCAGTACCTATGGCGTTCAAATGATGCTCCAGATGTTTGGAGACTTCGCCCAAGATGAATATTACTATTGGTACTATCTTTGCTTTCTTTTGCCACTGTTGTTCTACTTCTATTTGCAAGTTTTTATACTTTGTGGGTTTCTGCAGTTGCTTCTCTTCTCTTCTGCTGTTTCCAGGTAATGCAATGTCTACTATCCAGACTTTTTTCTCTGTATCAACAATGACTAAGTCTGGAAAGTTATGGGGCAGGTGCTTGTCTGTTTGAATACTAAAATGTCAGAGCACTTTAGCTTCTTCATTTTCTATCATTTTGTCTATTTTGTGGTCCCACCATTTCTTGTTCACAGACAAGTGTTATTTCTTGCAGAGCCGTGGTGGTGCAGTGCGTTAGAAATACTGTTTATATAGCCCTACAGAACAAACAAAGTGCACAGTCACCAGGTGCTTTACTGCTTAACTGTTAGAAAGGAAACAGGAAACTCTACTCAGAACAAAAAGACAGAGGGTATATACATAGATGCAAACTTATAAACACTGCCATCTACTGGCTGAATACTGCTGTAGTTGTTGCACAAAATATATTCCAACAATGTATTCTAACATAGTGGTTAGAATGCAGTATTGTGGGCTAACTCTGCCAACTGACAGCAGTTTGATCCTGACTGGCTCAAGGTTGACTCAGCCTCCCATCCTTCTGAGGTCAATAAATAAGAACCCAGATTGCTGGGGGCAATATGCTGCTTCTGTAAAAAGCTCAGACAATCCTGTAAAACACCATGAAGCACTATATAAGTCTAAGTGCTATTGCTATTCCAATGCACCCTGGTTGCTACTTTGTTATGCTGTTGTTTGTAGTCAGTCTGTGCATCTTCTTGAGAGCAGCCAACTAAGTGGTCAACTGTTTCTTCAGTTTCTTTGCAGAGGTGGCATTTTTCTGTCTGTTGATATCTTCTCAATTCTGGCTTTGTATGCATTTGTTCTTAAGGCTTGGTCTTGTGCACCCAGCATTAGCCCCTTTATCTTCTTCAACTTTCCTGCTCTTAGTCATTGCCAAGTCTTGTTGCTACTTGCATTGCCTGCTATTTTTTTTAAATGTACTAGCCATGTAATACCTTGCGTTGCCATGTGTCTTTTCTGTTCTTCATTTAGTCTTTTTTTACAAGAGTTTGGACTCTTTGGTATTCAGTAAGCTTTCATAATGCATTAGCTTCTCTACGTCCTCTTCACTATCCTTCAGATATTCTTCGAACGCCCCCTTTTTTTTCTTCAACTGTTTGGTGTACTTAAATCATTCTACACCCACCCATTTTCCTTGGTAAATAGAGTCTCTCTCTGCTATTGTGGATGAAGGGCATGTTTCATTGTCATTATTTTTCTGGTCTTCCTATCAGGTTTTGCTTGAGTCCAGTCCACTATTCCAGCTGTTGGAATAACTGGAATTGCCCAGGTATTTTGCCTTTGATGGTATTTCCTCCACAGAGTTTGGACTTTAAGATCTTCTTCACTTTTCTGATGTTTAAGATCTTTAAGATCTTTTTCACCACTTCTGAAGTATACTATTAATATGCATTTCCTGATTAAGAGAACAATGATTATTGAATATATTTTAGCTTCGATTAGTCTACCTGTGAAAACCATGGGTTTCCCATCTCTGGATAATTCATGACTACCTTTCGTTGATAGTTTAATTGCTTTTCTTTCATGTTGCAGAGGATTAGACCAAAATATTTCCACTTCTACCATTCCATAATGCTATGATATATTAGTTTAAATATGCAGCATTAGATTAGTTCATATTCAAATGGAAACTAAGTACATTTCTTCCCATCAGTCATATGATTTAATTTAGTATATCTTGCTACTCAAATCACTCTGGAGGATAACATACAACTCTCCTCTTGGAAAGGAATACTTTTTCCCTTAATCCATTACACTCACAATACACTTCATTGCGTATAAATCCTAGCAGTACACATTATGTGCCAACCGTGCTGTTTGTAACTGAGAAGAATAGCTTATCTCTCAACCTGCTTTTGCTTTTTGCTAGATGGCAGTGAAAATATACATATTCCATGATTGCTAAGTAAAAGCAATCAACTAATTCTAATAAACCATTGCACACCAATAAGAAGGTCTTCATTCTTGAAGCAGTTAGAACTTTAAGAGCCAATACAATGAGTTGAGCTTCCTCTCTGTAAAGCTGGGTAGACGTTGAGCCTTTATAAATATTTGCTTTATTTACAAATATCAAAGGAGAGTATATGTGGAGACAAATGGACAGTCCTGGTGTAGACGGATGATTTGCCAGACAGCGTTGGGGGAGGGGGGGAAACATCTCCTCTTATTTATTCTGCTATCTTTGGTTGATGGGAAAACAAGAACAATAACAGCAGTAATACTGTGTGATGGGAGGAGGGAAGTTAGCATGTTACATAAGACAGCAAAAGATTTCAAAATCTTTCTGTTCTGAAAAAAAAAAAAAAGAACTGTCACTGCTTTAAGCCGTAGCCGAGTTGCAAGCTGAATAGCCCAGTGGGAGCCACACTACCAAGAATGCCCTGGAGTGAGACACTGCCAAGATATGCCAGATAACACAACTCCCGTGGGCTGTTCGGTGGGGAATGCGAAGCAGCAATGGGCTCTTGATTATTGCTGCTCTTGAGATGACAGAAAAACCTTCTCTTCACGAGACTTGATACAACGCGTGCAGATTAACTCCATATTCCATGCGAATAAAGGGAAAATTTTCCTGTAACTTGGCACCCCTCACAATATATGGATTTTAACTCCCAGGTCCCCAGCAATGTCTCTTCTTGGCAGAAGAATTCTGGGAATTGAAGTTCAGACATTTGGAAGACCATTGGGTTGAAGAAGGTTGATCCATGTCAGGAACTAGAGTGGTTAGTGTTTTATGCATACAGGAAGAAGTTGGACATAGCAGTATGGTGGACAGAGTGCAATTAGGTAATTGTAGACATTAGTTGCTCATGACAGGTGGAACTTTTGGAAATTGTAGTTGCTCCCATGTACATGTGATCAGAGGTGGGTTTACACCTTAATAGGAAGGAGAAGAAGAAGACAGCTGCAATGAGAGATATGTGGAGAGAAAAGAGGGACAAAGACCAACACAATGTCCAAACAATTTTAAGGCTGCATTTCCACATACAGTGGTACCTTGGTACTCGTCATTAATTGGTTTTGGGAGGTGCAATGAATACCAAAAATAATGAGCACCAAACAAAATTTTCCCATAAGGAATAATAATCACAAGACAGTCAACACTGAAAAGTTCTAGCTTGTGTGTTCAATATCAAACAAACGATGAATACTTGGACAAAATGTTCATGTCAAAATGTGTTGAGTACCAAATCTGATGAGCAGTTGAGTACTAAGGTATCTATGTATGTATGTATATGTATATGTATATGTATATGTATACATACGTATGTATATATATGTGAAGTTTCCGAAAGACGCTCTACTTAATTATATGTATATGTATATGTATATGTATATGTATATGTATATGTATATGTATATGTATATGTATATGTATATGTATATGTATATGTATATGTATATGTATATGTATATGTATATGTATATGTATATGTATATGTATATGTATATGTATATGTATATTCCATTCTTAGGGCATTTGCATATATATATATATAGATGTCTATGGAGATTCTCAGTCATCCAGATCATGGTTGTCCCAAAGGTGCCTTTTCAAGAGGCAACTGGACTTCCTTGTTTTTCTTTGAAGGCATTTTGCTTCTCATCCAAGAAGCTCCTTCAGCTCTGACTGGGTGGTGGGGAATGGAAGGATATATACAGACAACTGGTCATTTACATTCTTTTAGAGAGTCATTGAGGCCACTTGGAGGTTTATCTGTGTCCTCAGAGTCACCTGATTAGTGCCAATGGTTGTGGAGCCTTCTTGGAACTGTTGAAAGGACTGGAGATTGGAGATAGATGATGTTGTACACCCCCCCCCCTCTGTTGAGAGAGGGCTGTTCAATTTTGACATAGATGGCCTCTTTGACCCCTCTTTCAAACCAGTGGTCCTCTCTATCCAAAATGTGGACTTTGCTGTCTTCAAAAGAGTGCCTTTTGTCTTTTAAATGCAGATGGACTGCTGAATCTTGTCCAGTTTGGTTTGTTCTCTTATATTGTGCCATGCATTTATAAAGTGGTTGTTTTGTTTGTTGGATGAGAAGCGAAATGTCTTCAAAGAAAAACAAGAAAGTCCAGTTGCCTCTTGAAAAAGCACCTTTGGGTTGCATATGTATAGTTATCTCTTATGGCAGGAGGTTGGATTAGAGTTTTAATCCCATGACTTTTAAATCTAAATACAGATAGATATATACACAATCATACACACATTACATTACTAAAGGTAGAATTATAAATGTGTGCTTCTTCTTCATTATACTAAAAGATGTGGAATTAGCTACCTACAAAAATACCTGTAGAGAGTTTGGATGGGAAAGGTAGAAAGGTAGAATGCTATAATTCCTGCATACTAAGAGGAAAAATGAGGAGAAAAATCTGCTTCTAACAGAAGATTTTATTCTTTCACTCTTGAAAATCATTTGCATTTTAAATACAACAAAATGAATTTAGAAAAGAACTGTTGCCCTTTGGCTGAGCAAAGAAATATGCTGATTTTAGACTTTTACAGAAGGTTACTTTTCACATTTAAATAGTGGGGTCTGGAAAGTTGCTGAATGTTCTTTTTCAGGACATGCACCTATGCCAAATCTGCATTTGATCCAATTGTATCTTCTCTCCTGTCAACTATAGGCAGGGAAAATGAATATTAATCTTAATATAATAAAATGCAACACTTCTTCATCACTAGTCTATTTAGTTAAAACTCAAGGAAATTATATGGAATTTCTACATTTTTTTTGGTGTTATTTGCTAATAGGCAGCATTGATGCCCAACTACATTTGGAGATTCAGTGTGCAAAGATCACCACCGTTGCCCTTACAATATCTCCCAAGATATATGGGAATAAAGAGAAAGTGAAAAGAAAGCAATTTTCCATTTTTACTGGAAAAAAAGGGAAGCACGTTTTCTTTTGTAGATGCAAGGTTTTGATTTGATATTTCATTTCATGGTTTGAGAATTGCCTCTCAATCGTTATCCAATTTGTCATTTCAAACATCCTTAACGTTCTGCAAAGCTTCATGCTTCCTTGTCTGTCTTGAGTATTCAGCAGGTCGCCTGCTTGCTGAGCTTCAAGTAACCAGTCAAAACATATTTTATAATTTTGTGAAGCTTTCAACAACAGTATTGTTTAAGACAGGGGTGTTAAACTGACGGCCCGTGGGCCGGATGCAGAGGTGGGTTCCTACCAGTTCTAACCAGTTCTTTAGAACTGTTAGTAGCTCAGCGATGATGTCATGGAGCTGGTTCCGTCGGTGTCTCCGTGGGTGCCGCCATCTTGGATTTTGCTTCTGTGCATGCGCAGAAGCTAATTTTTGCTTCTGCACACGCGCAGAAACTATTTTTTGATTGCTGCGCGCGTGCACGGCACGACCCTGAGCGAACTGGCAGCAAAAGGATCCAGAACCCACCCCTGGCCGGATGCATCACACGCAGGCCACGCCCACCCTGGCTCCGCAAAGGCAAAAAACATTGCGATACGTCACGTGCAGAGGTGGTATTCAGCCAGTTCGGACCGGTTTCGCCTGAACCAGTAGCGGAAATTGCTGGTGGGACTGCCCCCCTGCCCCGGCTCAATGCTACCCTATTTGTGCACGTTTTTAAGGCCAGGCACATGCACGGGAAGCCATGCATGGGAAGCCGTGCGCATGTGCGGAGGTGGCGCATGCACTCACATTTGCGAACTGGTAGGGAAGGTAAGTGAAAACCATCCCTGGTCACGTGACGCAATCGAGTTTGACAACCGTGATTTAAGAAACCAGTTGAATGAATTCAGCTTTTATCTGGTGCTTAACTTTTTTTCACATGGGCATTGCTGATAAGGAGGGGGTGTAGATTCTGGAAAGGGACTGCGATGGTTCTATCTTGATTTGTCCACTGCTATGTATTTCCAAGATATTTTAGGAAATTGTTTTCAAGCTTTCCCCGATATTTCCTTCACAGCATCTATTCTAGGAGCATCTGCAGGGCAAGCTAAAAAAAAAAAAATCAAGTTAGTAGCCACGATGATACAAATTGTAGCTTTCACAATTTTTATATGGAACTCACTTAAAAACTAGAGAGAGCTTTGACTGCATCATCATGGCCATCATCTTGACTTTTTTGACCTCACCTTTCAGCATTTCCTTCCTTTCCACCTGTCTCATTTCAGGTTTCATACACTCAGTTGTTAAGTGATTTAGTGAAGCCTGAATAGATGACAGCAGACGAAGAAAGGAAGGTAATTTTAAAAAAAGAGTCTTGGCTTAGTGGTTTTGCTTTTAACAGGAGCATGCAGAAGAATAGTCGAAATCCAGTCCAAAGTTCAGAGAGCCAAGTCAGGTTTGTCAGCTAGCCCAAGGTCAGAGTTTCAGAAGCAAGATTCACAACACACAGAAACAGAAAATCAGACAATTGTTTCCACCAGAGTAATGTGGATCAGAACTGCCTTTTCAATCAAGGCTGCAGCCAGCTGTCTTTAACCAAGAGAGGCAGTCCTTTGCTTCTCAAGGAGTCTTTCTGAGCATTTTGCTCTGCTTTCTGCTCTACTCTGTGAATCCAAGTGCTTAGAAGTTATATATCATCATCTGACTTCTCCAGGTGTTCTGATGGTGCCTGTGTTTGACCAGCCTCAGGTGATTCCTGGCTTGGTATTTCCTAAGGTTGACATTCCACTGATTTAGATAGAGCAGCTTCTTCAGAGTCTGATTCCTGGATCCAACACCATCATTTTAAAAGTTTTATTGTGTTATGGCAGAGAAGAGAGATCTAAAAATCAATTGAAATGTACTCAATCAGCCATTGGTAGGACTCTTGAAATAAAATAGTGACAGGTTTTTCCTTAAGAAAAGCTCAGATCCAGCCCTTAAACAGAGGATCCTGTTCCCTGAACTTTCCAGTGATCTTCACTCATGGCTTTGCACCTCAAAAAGTGCTCCAACCAGTTTGCACAACTTTCCTCTCCATTCAACACATCCTATTCTCTCCAAGTCCCTTCCCACAGAGGCCATTCCATAAAAGTATTGTTCCAACTCTAACAAGAAAGCATTAGAGTTCAGGGGGCCAAATGTTACATTACTAGACTCGAGCACAGAAGACAATTTCCTACAACCTGCTCTTCAAGGTGTGTACAGAACTCAGTCAAGTTAAGTGGGAATTAATGGAAGTTGTAATTCCAGAGTATGTAGAGGGTAGCAAATTGGGGCAGAATGGCCTGGAGGTCACCTAGACCGCTAAGCCCTTCAGAAATGAGCTGTCCTTCTGTCCTTTTAGAAGGCAGAAGGGGGCATCAGTGACAGAGAAGATACCTCAATTAAAGTACTATTTTGTGCAAGAGATATGGGCAGGCAGGAAATTGAGAAGCTACCAAAACTTTCAGACGGAAACGAGATTGTTTGAGGAAGGGCTGCAGTCTTCTACTTTTCCCAATTTAATGCTCTTTAGAGGGGAATTGTCGAGTAATGATCCTCATCAACTTCAGAACCAATGATCATCGGACAGGATTTGATTTTGTTTGAGTTTCCTGGAGAAGGAGAAGTTAAATTTGAATATGCCCTTCTCCCAGCCTGGCTAATGAGAAGAAACCAACTCTGGAGTCTTTGTACTTTCTCTGTATTTGTGTCTTAGGTGAAGAGAAATATGCACACACATGCACAGATGTACACCCCAAACCCAAGGATTTCAGAAAATAATTTTATATTGCTCTTCCTGTTTTTAATATACAGCGAGACAGACCTGTAATATTGATGGTTAAATTGCAGCCAAAGCCCTGATTCATTTATACTGTTACTTAGTTGGTAAGTTAAGATAAAGCCAGCTTGACAGACAAAACCAAACCTTGTTAATTACTCCGACATGCCCAGTGGTACCTTGTTATTCACAATTTCTGCCATGGAGGACACAGCCTGGCCAAACTAATGATGCATCTAATCCAGTATCCTCCTCCCGTCTGTGACAGTGGCTAAGGCTGGCTATTCCAGACAAATCCTACAACCCCCCACAATTCATCTAATTATGTAGTACTATACAATGGGGATTTTTTTTTTCAGTGCCTCAGCTGGCAATCAGCTTATGCCCTGAAGCATCTGGATTGAAAGGAGAAAAAGATAAGATAAAATAAGTTGCATTTCCAACTCCCCACCCCTTGCTTTTAACTATTGCTTTGGCTTTGCTTTTGTTATTTGCTAATGGCTCTCTCTGCTAGCTTTTCTTTTCTTTCTTTTTTTTTAAACTAACAAAAAAATATAGCCTGGAGTGCTGGAATATATTCTGGGTAGTCCCCACCACTATATGCTCTTGAGTAAGTGGGTGCCCCTGTGTCCAGCTGCTGCAGCATCAGGCTTCCTGCTCAAGAAATCAAAAGAATGCATGAAATGCAATGTAAAGATTATGATTCCCTGCCTTTAGTGAGAGTATCATTTATGAACTCATACCCCAAAGACAGAAGACAATGAACAGAAGAAATAAAAAGTAATAATGAAAAGTAACAGCTGTTATTCTAGTTGCTTGGGTAGCCAGCCAGATGTTCAGATTGGATTTGGCATTTTTATCCACCTATTGACTCCTTCTCAAGGCTCTGGGATAGGCAGCTGCCGTTGTTTGATCATTTTAAACATATTGTTGCAGGATGAAAACTGTTTCAAGTAAAACTGCCTTTTGCAATTGACTGATGGTGATTTTGTCGATCATTACGGTTCATTGCACAGTCAGTCAGATGTTCAGACTGGATTTCGCATTTTTATCCACCTATTGACTCCTTTCTCAAGGACGTGGGATAGGCAGATGATGTTATTTGGCCTGTTAAAGTTACCATCAAAGGACGTACTAAGCTGTTCCAGTGAATTCGACCTTTTGCAATTGCTAATGCACTGCTGTTTCTATAGATTGTGTGCTGCAAGGGTGCTTACTATCATAGTGAATGTAAAACTGGTCTACTGTAAATGGGAGAAATTGGGTGAAGAAATGGCTTTACAAGCTGCAAAAATGTGATCAATATTGGAGCAAGTAAAAACCTAAAGCAAGAACTGGAAAGTTGCAATAAGTGTCTTTGGATGCCCGTGTACCTGCCAGATTTTCAAGAAATCTCTCGGTAATTGCTGAACATCTAGATTTCATTGGAAGATACCGTATTTTTCAGAGTATAAGACGCACCGGAGTATAAGACGCACCTTAGTTTTTGGGGAGGAAAATAAGAAAAAAGCTGATTGGCAGGTGGATCATGCTCCCGGAATACCCCCAATCAGCTGTTCTCAGAGGTGAATTTTAGCAACAGGTTCGTTGGTTGTGAGCTCTGCGCCTTGCTTTTTTTTCTGCCTCTGAAACCTCCGTTTCAGAAGCTTTTTTTCTGAAGCTCCGTTTCAGAGGCTTTTTTCAGCCTCTGAAACCTCCATTTGAGAGGCTGGGCGGGGCTACATTCGGAGTATAAAACGCACCCAGATTTTCACCCTCTCTTTTTGGGGAAAAAGGTGCGTCTTATACTCCAAAAAATACGGTAAATAAATTTACTGCAAATGTTACACTTAGGAAAAAAAACTGGTACAAGGTGTACTGCTGGTGGTGTATTACTCCAGTGCTGATTGCCAAAATGGATCATTTGCATTCCAAAAATGACTGGAAATGCAATAATCAGGTTGTAGCATTCTTTCATTTTGGGGTGGGGGGTGGGTGGGGCTAAAGCTCAACAATTCTGGAAGGTGATTTGTTACCGAAGAAAATAAGTCTTAATGGTTGCATTCTTTTTTCTGCAGCTGTTTTCCTGCTAAACATCACCAAACTTTTTAACCATATGCAATATATAGAGTTGGCTTTTGAGATGATAACAGCTCCAAGATACTTTATGCCTTTTACTGGAAATTATACATAATTCCTTCTATAGAAGAATGACAGACTTAGCTGCAGCACTATGCATCTACATGAAAAATAACTTTATATTTTTTTTTTTTAAAAATGAGATCTAATACAGAATTTAATTTGGAAACCATTCACGGATTATAAATTGGCATAAGAATTTGCGCTGTATCCAGAATTTCAGTTTCTCTGAATATGAGATTTTAAAATATTAGATTCTGCCTGCTAGGTAAGAGAGAAACTCTTGTCACGTGTTAATTTTGAATAATGATGATGATTACACTGGCTGTCTTTTTAATTTAATGAATATTGACCTGATTCTAATAATAGTTTTGAAGTGCCAAATTGATATAAGATTATTTTATATGTGGTATTAATGTAATTCTTCTTTGAAAAATATGTCTGTGTATGAAACAGAAAGAGTGAGCACAACTAATGTGCTCTAGATCAGCAGCCCCAACCTTAGGGGCACCAGGGACCGGTTCCGTGGTGAGAGGTTTTTCCATGGACCGGAGAGGGTGTGGTTTCTTGTGCTGCCTGCATCCCACGGATGGAGCATTGCTTGTTTGTACGGACTGATTTCTGGCATGCCGCAGTCTGGTCCAGTCCATGGACCCTGGGTTGGGAAACCCTGCTCTAGACAGACTGCAAGATGCTCTTGGGATGCCAGAAATGCTTCTTTACAGCTGCTCGCAGAAGATACAAATTATTGCTATGAGTGACAAAAAAGTTCTTCAGAAATATTAGACCACACAGCCCAGAAAGAGGCATACAAATCAAGGTTTAAAATCCCATTTAGATAATTTATACAAGCAACTAAAGACAATTAGCACCATTCCAAAAACAGCCTAACACAGAATCCAGGTTAGACATGTTTACCTCTTCCTACATAAGTAAAAGATGCTTTAAACAGAATTTCCCTCTGCTCCAATCTATCTGGACTTCTTCCGACTTTCCTGGAAATTGCAGCCACTTATCAGAGAGGGGCGGGGGAGATAGAACAGCCTTGTTTTATTTGGTCTCCATCCAGCAAATTGTGTCTTAATTTTGAAAAGAAATCTATTTTTTTCCTTTCTTCAGCAGGTGAGGGTAGAGACCTGAGTATGTGACCCAATAGTGGGTTCTAAAACCCTTTACTACCGGTTCGCGCGCGTGTGCGTACGCAATACTTCTGCGCATGCGCAGAAGCGTCCTGGGCAGGTGGGCAGAGCCTCCCGCCGCTGCCGCTACCGGCTCTAAGAACCGGTCCGAACCGGGAGCAACCCACCACTGATGTGACCATGTTTATGAGACGGAAAGATGATCTCTCATACTTGAAGATGTAGATTATGTGTCCAAAGTAAAGAAAACTGTATTCTGTGTCTGAGCTTGGGCTATGAGGTGAAGTAAACTTTGTATTCTCTGCTGCATATGATATTTCAAACTATAGTACAGAATTCAAACAATGGTTTATGCATGTTTTGAACCTATGTGTTCATTGGGATGTCATATGTTGTTAGCATGCATTTCTATCTTTAGTTTAACAAACAAGAGGCTGATGGAAATTCTTATTTTCTTGTTCGGAGTTGCATCCATTAAAAATTCCTCTAATTTTATAAATAAATTTGCAAGCTGTCTGCATAGGACTTGTTACTAACCTTTTAGAATCTTCTAGGACTGCTGGTTCAAGACTATTCCCTACATTTATTGATGAAATTAAGATGACATTTCAAGTTTGAAGCTCAGGGATTTGCTCTCTTTCAAACTGGAATGGACCATAGGATCTAGCAAATGCTACTCTCTTAGGAAAACCACATTTAAGTCCTTAAAATATAAGAAAATGTTAATCATTTAATCTTTCTGCTTCTCTTTCCCAACCACACTTCAATAGAAGTTACTCTTTGAAGTAAAATATATTCCTTCTTATTAAATGCCCCCTCTAGTCATTGTTCAAGACAGTGCTATTGATGACATTTTAATTCTGTACCATGCTTGAATATGTAGCAGGATTTTTTTTTTTGGTACATACTTAAAATGCATAAAAAGGAAGAAATTATGAGAGGGAAGAAATTGACAGCAGTAACTCTTCTGCATAGAAAGTCTTGCAGGTAAAGTTAAAATATGAAGAAAAAACATTGCTAAGAAAACATAGTTTTAGACTATTTAAAGATCACCTGAGTTTTTCCTTACTATGATTGGAGTGAAGCATGTACAAACTCATAATATTCATTTCATGCACTGTTCTGGCAGTTCAGAAGCAGCTTGCTTTACTGGTTCAGGATTCAAATTTTAATTCTGATTTCAAATTTCAGGTATTTTTTTCTTTACTATAAATCAAGGAAATCAAACAATGACTATTCCACACCTACAACCCCATTTAATTTGAATTTGGTAATATTTCAAAGATTAATAATGACCCCTCTAGAAAGATAAATTGGAGTGACTTTCAGACAGGTTAGGTAAGGAACATTTCACATTTCACATTTTTTATTTTTAAAAAAGAAAATTGTTGATAGCTTCATGTTTTGACATAATTGGACCCTTATGAGATCAAGTTGCTGAAAGACTACATATGTCTTTCCAGGGGAAATATGTTTATCCTGTTGCTTAGTGAGCAATTGTCATATCAATGACGCACACAGTGACTCTTCCTTTTAAAAATCTGCCAATTTTTTTTTCAAGTAGTGATCTTTTGTGGAAAGAAGATCCCTGGTCTCTTCTTTTATGGCTTTTGTGGCAATTTTCTATGAAGACAACAAACTTCCCAATGGTGTATACCAGGGGTG
This sequence comes from Thermophis baileyi, assembly GCA_003457575.1. Lineage (NCBI taxonomy): Eukaryota > Metazoa > Chordata > Lepidosauria > Squamata > Dipsadidae > Thermophis > Thermophis baileyi. Next base: position 4,481,484 of record QLTV01000613.1, on the reverse strand, counting down.
AAATCCAGCAGGTTCTGGAGAACCAGTAGCGGAAATTTTGAGTAGTTCGGAGAACCGGCAAATACCACCTCTGGCTGGCCCCAGAGTGGGGAGGGAATGGGGATTTTGCAGTATTCTTCCCCTGGAGTGGGGTGGGAATGGAGATTTTGCAGTATCCTTCCTCTGCCACGCCCACCAAGCCACGCCCAACAAGCCACACCACGCCCAACAAGCCACGCCCACAGAACCGGTAGTAAAAAAAAATTGGATTTCACCACTGGTGTATACTATACATACCTAGATACCCATCACCTTATTCCCTTTGGGGGTGAATACAAATAGTCCTCAACTTACAACCTTTTGTTTAGTGACTGTTTGAAGTTACAACGGCACTGAAAAAAGTGACATGACCTGGTTTCACACTTACAACCATTGTAGCATCTCAAAGGTCATGTAATCAAAATTTGGATGCTTGGCAACTGGCATGCATTTATGACAGTTTCACTGCCCCCCCCGGGGGGGGTCTTGTGATCTCCATTTATAACCTTCCTAGCTGGCTTCTCTCAAGCAAAGTCAATGGGGGAAGCTACATTAACCACATGATTCACTTAACAACCATGGCAGAAAAGGTCGTAAAATTGGGTTAAAAACTCACTTTAACAACTGCCTTGCTTAGTAGCAGAAATTTTGGGCTCAATTGTATGTTACAGGTAGTCCAAGACTACCTGTAACATACACAGCATCGAAAAGGAGTGAGAAATAGTAAGCAGAAGAAATAAGACATAAGCGGAAAGAAAAAGAAATCATATTAAATCTGCTTTACATTAATACAGGTAGTCCTCAACTTACAACAGTTCATTTAGTGACAGTTCAAAGTTTCAATGGCACTGAAAAAAGTGACTTATGACCATTTTTCACACTTACGACCATTACACCATCCCCACAATCACATGATCAAAATTCAGATCTTGGCAACTGGTGTGTGTTTATGACGGTTGCAGTGCCCTGGAGTCATGTGATCACCTTTTGCAACCTTCTGACAAGCAAAGTCAATGTGGAAGCCAGTTCACTGAACAGCTGTGTTACTAACTTAATATCTGCATTGATTCACTTAACAACTATGGCAAGCAGGGTCTTAAAATGGGGCAAACCTCACTTAAGAAATGTCTCACTTAGCAACAGAAATTTTGGGCTCAATTGGACGGACTTCTTAATGCCTCACAAACCATTCTAACTTCATTCATTCTGCCTTCGCCCATGTCCATTCACTGCTTCATACATAACCTTTTGTTCTTTAAACTTCACCACTCTCACTTTCTGGGGATATCAGCTATATCCAACAAAAACTTGTATGATTTTTGTTTCCCTTTCTTTGATCCGTTCACTCTTCCATCCTATATTTGTTGGAAGTTGGATTCCTATTCAGGCTCTCTGCATGTGTTTTTCATATTTTTATATTCGCTCCACCTGAATTCACCGTGTATACTTACACATTGGTTCAAAATGCAAAACTGGTTCAGATGAAAATGCAGATGAGACCAATTCCCCACATTTGCATTGACGTGGCCCTGAAAAATATTTGTTTCAATGTTCTTTCCTCATGGATTGTGTTCCAAGAGTCCTGGATAAAATGACTGCGATTAGAAGCTGGAACTGTAGATCAAAAAATTGCCCCATCACATCCACTCTGCCACTATATTGCCAGTGATGTTTTTCAGCACTCATCATCTAGATCAGTGGTTCTCAACCTTTCTAATGGCACGACCCCCCCCCCCCCGG
>QLTV01000613.1:4456657-4479683 GCA_003457575.1 Thermophis baileyi | reverse complement strand
CGCCTGGACGCCGCCATTTGGGTTCTTTTACCCTCTGCGCATGCGCAAAGCATTCTGCGCATGCGCAGAGGGTAGAAGAACCCAAATGGCGGCGTCCGGGCTACCAGCTGACGGCAACCCGCAGGCACGGCCGAACCGGGACCTTTTTACCCCTGCAAGTGACGGTGGAACCAAGATGGCCGGCTAACGCGCGCGGCGACCCCTGTGAAATGGTCGTTCGACCCCCAAAGGGGTCGCGACCCACAGGTTGAGAACCGCTGATCTAGATAATATTAAAGCTGCTGGCAAAGTCTCTCCTATCTCAAAAGTGGAAAAGAGAGAAAGAGATAGAGATACCTTACTTATTCTCTTTGTATTTCTCCTTGGCTTCAGACTAGCTAACAGCACTCCTACTTGCTTACATAACTGTGGATTAAATAATACTTTTGACAGAGGCGCAAGACCGTGTTCTAAAAGGGTAGCTTTTAATGCACACATGAGCCAAGTCAGCTTTTATATGAGAGCTTCTTTTTTTAAAAAAAAAACCAGTGAAATGCAACGAATAATGGACATTAAAAATAATGAAATGAGAATAAAACAAAACTGAACAATATGAAAGTAGCCTTATTAATTCAGAATAATGGTTCCCTTCGCTGAGAATGTTATTTTCCTTTTTACCCAATAATCAGTGTTACAGAGGGGATATACTGCTGCACAAAATAATAATGGAATATTCTTTGATGGTCCCTTTTTCAATTTTTGGCAATTTAAGAGCAAATTCACTCAGGAACATGCATCACTCCATGATTTCAGTAACTAGTGTGATTGCTTGTCTGAATGAGGCTCTCTTTATCATGTAGAGAGATTTATTTATTTATTTATTTATTTATGTCATAACTGGACATAATACAATTCAGTGGAATTTGGTTGTGCTTTCTGCACAACCTCACTTCCAAGTTACCTCCTTGGCGAGCTAATGCAACATGCTAAACCCTAAACCTGATTTAAGAAAACCACAGTTGTTATATTTCCTTGACAGTAATGTCCATTAAGTGAAGATTGTGTTTTCCTGCATGTGGTCTCCTGACCCTTACACAGGTAAGACCTAAAAATCAATAAGATATAAATATTGAAGTAAAGCAAATCTAAAGGAAAAGCTATACAGCTTTACAAACATTAGTTTTAACCATTAAAAAAAAAAAACAACCTACCAGCTACCACAGCAGTATTCAATAATGATTAAAGTCAAACATAAATCTTATCATTTTCAGTCTGAGATATACAATATAACAAGTATTAGATCTTTAACTGTGTTTAAGGTGTGTTTGTCAGTCTCCTGTAGTAAAAATGTAATTTAGAAACTAGACATCTTGGAAAGGCTAGGCAAAAAGTAGAATTCTCTCAAATATATATATTGAGAAGAAGGACATAATGCACTGAAGATGATACTAAGTTTTGTTCCACTGATGAAAAAGCTGAAACTATTCTATACTGATATGCCTGTTGATATACTTTTGTTTCTGAGAAGATGTGCATCATCCATAAACAGAAATGAAGCAATATGACATCATGATATGATAGTCCACTATTGCTCAGTCTCTGTGGGTATTTTAATTTTATTTCAATTCCAATTTAATATTTATTTATTATTTTGATTTCAAGGCTTCCTAATTTCTCAATGACTCTGTTTGGCTTACAAATAAGAAATTAAAAGAACACCAAAATGTTTCAAGAAAAATAAAGTAACTGACCACGGAGACCAAACAGCAAAAAAGACAAATGATTATCCTAACGACCTAACCCAAGACCTGAGACTCCTAACCAAGTTTTCAGAAGACTGTCAGAAAACAAAAAAAGGTGATAGCCAGTCATTAGGTAAGTTATTTTAACCTTTTGTTTTTATTTATTTTTTCTTAATCTGTTTGGGTTATGTAATCTTTTTCTTTTTTCCCTTTATCTTTTCCCATTTTTTTCATTAAACGAACACACCATCTTTTAATTATGCATTTTTGAATGTATTTAGGAGTTTTGTCAATGTTGGGGGGTAATTTGTGTATGTATGTATGTATATATATACCGTATATATATATCTGTTTCAGTATAAATCTGGTGTGTGTGTGTGTGTGTGTGTGTGTGTGTGTGTGCGCGCGCGCGCGCGTGCGCGTGTGTATTAATCCTTAGATCAGGGGTGAAATTCAAAAATTTTCCCTACCAGTTCTGTGGGCGGGGCAGGGGCAGGATACTGCAAAATCCCCATTCCCTCCCCACTACTGGGGGAAGGATACTGCAAAATCTCCATTCCCACCCCACTCCAGGGGAAGGATACTGCAAAATCCCCATTCCCTCTCCACTCCTGGGGGAAGGATATTGCAAAATCTCCATTCCCAACCCACTCTGGGGCCAGCCAGAGGTGGTATTTGCCGGTTCTCCAAACTACTCAAAATTTCCGCTACCGGTTCTCCAAGAACCTGTCAGAACCTGCTGGATTTCACCCCTGCCTTAGATGTTTAGCTTTGTTTTTTATCTAATTGTTCTTTTCAAATGTTAATGAAGGGTTTTTACAATGCCATAATTATGCATTTGCTTGGAGTGTAGAGCTGGGCTTTATTTTTAAAATAAAAGGACTGATTTCTAATAAATCAAGCAATTTGGAATTGGCCTTTTAAATATAACATTTCTACTCCATATTGGAGAAAGTTAAAAGCAGTGACTTCGAGTCTAACTCTCTAATAGCAAATGGAAGGAGTACAAATATGAATAGCACAGTCTACGTACCATGTGTGGAACAATCATTTGGAGCAGGGGTGGGTTCTAACTTACCTCGCCGCCGGTTCACTTCCTCCCGCACCGCGTGGGTGCATCTCGTGGGTGCACAGTGCCGAAAATTCCAAAAAAAAAATCCCCCCCCAAAAAAGCCGAAAACAAGATGGCGGTGCATGCGCAGTGCCGGCAACTCGGCTTCTGCGCATGTGCAGAAGAAATTTTTTTTTTCCAAATCCCCCCTCCCAAAAAAATTCCCCAAAAATATGGCGGCGTCCACGGACTGGCACTGACCGAACCGGCTCCGTGACATCACCAGCAGGTTGCTACCAGTTTGGGCAAACCGGTCCGAACCGGTAGGAACCCACCTCTGATTTGGAGATATCAATAGAAGAATATAAAGCAATGATAGAATACAGTATATACTCCTTGTGGTTTATTACATACCAAGGGGGGGGGGAACTCCAGAAGATCTGGCAGGTAGATATTATCTTAGGAAACTGTGAGAAAATGTTGGAAGTAAAACATATTTGACTGGCAAATATATCTCATATAACATCTGTTTTTACTGTGTGGGAAAAACACCCTAAATCAGGGGCATCCAACCTTGGCAACTTTAAGACTGTGGGCTTCTATGAACAGTTTTCTGGATGTTGGAGTCTTAAGTCTAAAAGTTGCCACCCCTGCCCTAGATGAACTATTGTAGATGACAGCAATTAATATTTTTTACTTCTCCTCCTTCTCACACTCATCTGCAAAACACAAAACAAGAAATCAGCTGCGATAGGCTGTTCAGTATTATACACAGATACCCACAATATGTATAAAACTCACTCAGCAATTTTTCTGTTAGAAAAGCATTATGAGATTTATCAGATCGGCAGATCTCCTCAACATATTCGTGGTTACCTATGGGTTTCATTTTGATGTCCTACCTCAATTAAGTCTGGTGCCATTTGTTCTGCGGTTGTTGTTTTTTTCCCTTAGTATTATTTTATATTGCTTTGCATCGAAGGGCAATCTGGTGTTTATTCATCTGCCATTTTGTGATTCTCAGCATTTATCACATTGCATTGGCCAGGTATTTCCTTCATGACCCAGAGTAACAATCTGCTTAGTAGGAACAGGGGACGTGTAAAGTTTCTCGGCTTCATATAGGCCACAGTCTCTTATGAGCAGAACAATCAAAAGTCATTTGCCTGGAGGACGTGAGGTTTGTCCGACTTGGCGGTTCATTTTCAGTCATGGCCGACTTGGGCCAAGAAGAAGGCCAAAAGAATTCCATGCTAAAGTTGACTCTAATCCGTAAAATGCTTTCCCCTTGTCCTTTTGCAGCTCGATCATTAAAGGACAAAACCCCACTGCTGAGAGCCACGATTGCACAAAGTATCATTTTGCTGATCTGAAATGAGACTCTAACTGCAACATACTCTCAGTTTAATAACTGCTGTTGCACAAAACACTATTTCATTTTTCCCAATTAACCCTCCAAGAAAATGGTGAATATTCAGCATAATTATTTCTAAGCCAGCAAAACACTCCTTCCGTAGCTAGAGCTAATGGAACAGAGTGGCTAACTATTCAGGACAATAAGTCACGAAACTGGTTCCCAGGGAGATGCAAAACACCTTGAAATTCTAACCAGCAGACGAATTGCGGAGAGAAGGTTTTAAATACACAAAGCTAGGAAGTAACTGAAAAACATCCCAGCTCCTCCTAATTGTATTAATTCCACTTTAAGTTGTTTCTAATGGCTGAACTTAGAGGCAGAGTGAGAAACCTCAGACAACTGATGAGGTTTGATGGCAGTATAATTATATATTTCAGAAGCTGATGGTGACAATGTTTGATTAGAGGAGAAAAATACTGCTGCTTTTATATTCCACCCTGACAAAGTGATTCACAAAGCTCCCCCCAAAAAACAGTCTTTTTAGCAATAAGATCTCTGTGGAGGAACATGTCCTTCAGAGAAGTCTGCCTGGCACTTCTTCACTGCAAAATGAGTAATTGTCCCCCCCTTTTTTTTCCTGTTCAAAAGAAAAGGCGATGTTTTGAAGTGCCTCTAAATTTTATTTATTGGTACCAGTTACACCCTGATCCTATTTAAATTGATTGTCCACGTAATCTTTCTGCTTTCTGAGTTTAGCCACGGAGCTTTTCAGGATGTGGACTTTCCCTTCTGTTCTCTTTCCCTCAGCAAAAGAAATGTACGAAAAGTATGAGATATGACATTTGTTATGTAGCACACCTTCCAAGATTAGAGGATTGATTGATTGATTGATTGATTGGACTGATAAAAATTAGGCGATAGAAATTAAGAAGTGTATAAAATGCTTAGCCATTATTCTCACTATTCTTAGGATACTTTATAAATTAATTAATTAGTGAGTTTTTGGTCAATTGGATTTTGAGCAGCAGAAGGTTCTTGACTTATAACTGTAACTAAACTCAGAATTACCATCTTAAGCCATTACAGTTGTGAAGCAGGTCACTTCATGACTGCACCTGATTTTACAACTTTTTTTTTTCAGAAGTCATTAAATATATGCCATGGTTGTTAAGCAAATGTTGCAGTCACTAAGCAAATCCATTTTATCCAATGAGCGTGTTTTGCCAGAAACTGGCAAAAAGTGTAAAAAAAGTCCACAGTCACGTGATCACAAACATCTGCAAACATCCATAAATGCAAGCTGGTTGCCATGCGATCACATGACTCTGGGTTGGGGAGGTGCAGAGGTGGGTTCGGACCGGTTCGGACCGGTTCTATAGAACCGGTAGTAACTTGGCGGCCTGGGTCACTAGAACCGGCAGTGACCCAGGCCTGCCACGCCCCAAACTGGTTCTTTCGGCGGTGCCATAGGCGGCGCCATCTTGTTTTTTGCTTCTGCGCATGCGCAGAAGCTTTTTTAAAGCACTGCGCATGTGCGAAGCGCGTGCAAAGTGCGCACGCTCCCCTGCGCGGCACTGAGCGAACCGGCAGCGAAGAAAAGAAGAACCCACCCCTGGGGAGGTGGTATGGTTGTTGTAACTTCAGCTAATCGTTAAGCAACCAGTTGTTAATTGAGGGCTACCTGTACACAATAAGTAAAAAATAGCAATAAATAAATAAATAAACAAACAAATAATAAAATGACAGAACATAGGATAAATTATGTTTTATCACATAATAGGCAATAATTATCCAATAATCACACTACAACCTGTTGGAATGAAAGAAAGGAATGAATGAATGAAAGGAAAAGTGGAACCAACCATATTTTCAGGCGGGGGGGGTATGTAACTATGGTGGCTTTTACCAACAAGGCTTTGCATGGATTTCTCAGAGATGGGGTGGAAATATTCTCAATAGTTGTCCCAAAGGTGCTTTTTCAAGAGGCAACTGGACTTCCTTGTTTTTCTTTGAAGACGTTTTGCTTCTCATCCAAGAAGCTTCTTCAGCTCTGACTGGATAGTGGGGAGCTGAAGAAGCTTCTTGGATGAGAAGCCTAACATCTTCAAGGAAAAACCAGAAAGTCCAGTTGCCTCTTGAAAAAGCACCTTTGGGACAACCATGACCTGGATCACTGAGAATCTCCATAGATATTCTCAATAGTTCCTCTCTTGCTTTAATAGTATGTGGGAATGGCCTTGGCAGACAGGAGGAAGAACTGCAGACTAGATAACAGTCAGACCAGCAGCAGCTGAGTCCACCGAAGGACTAGGGGCATGTCAAACATCTCAGAAGGGTCCTTTCCTACTTTCTTGGACTGCAAAGGCAAGGGATAGGGGAGAGAGATATACTTTCAGACTTGAAAAATTCTGTTAATATAATCTTACAATAAATTTACAGCTAGTACTCTGGGGTGGGCTTCTTGTCTAGACTACCTCGCAAGGCTGACATCAATCCTGAAAATCTCCTACTCTCTTCCAAAGAAAAGCAGAAGCTCCTCCTCAGAATTTTAGGAATGATCTCCGCTATCTACCAAGTACCTAGCAGTGGTGTTGTTGCAACACCACACGAAGTAGATGTGCAAGTAACCGATTTTCAGAATGCCATGATACAACTAATACAAAAGCCGGGGACAAAAATTGCATTCACCCACAGCAACAGGCAGCTCAGTTTCCTCTTGTCTGATTGTTGCCTAGTCTGTGGCTTCCCTTCTGTCTCCTAAGGTTATTCCCACACACCATTATATTTGATTTTACCAAGTGGGTTCAGCAAATATCCCCCTGGCTTCATTTCTGCATGCTATTCCAGCAAGAAATGTGAGTCCAAAATGATCTTTAAGGCACAGACCAGTTCCTTTTATGGGAATGTAACCATGTCAAAAGCTACCACTTGATCTTATATTTCTAGATGCTTAGTAATGGAGAATAATTCCATTTCAGGATTATTTGAGCATTAATCTCCCAGTCCAGATTCTTAAATTTGCACGTAACAGCTTGCGTCTTCTGCAGCATCTCTATTTTGGCCAAGAATGATGACATATAACATAGTGTCATTGGCATATTGAAGCCCTTTGCCCTGAATAGCTGGATAACCTCTCCCAGCAGTTTCATAAAGCTGTTTAATAGGGATACAACTGAGTTTTGTGGTATCCCATGTTGAGCAGTTGTCAAAGAAATCAATATGGCATCCCTGATGGGGCAATCAAAACTCTGCCGGATTTTTACATACCACCCATAATAAAACAGGCAAAATATTGATTAGACTATCAAAAGTCCCTGGATTGTTTTTAGTTCATTCTATACTTGTACACCCCTGCATCATACTCTTTATATTTCCCTTCCAACTCTTTCTGTTAGTTAGTTGTGAATAGAAATAAGACGTACTTTATTTTCTTTAGTTGTGCTATTTTTATTTGGCACTGGTATCAATGACTATACATTCTACTTCTACAACACTGTTCTTGGTGTTTATCCAGACTAACTTTAAATAAAAGAAGAATGCAACCCATTTTCTCCAACTGTGCCTTGAAAAGCCCACAAGTTTTGGAGCAGCCTGATCAGGTGCTGAAATTAAAGTTGCATAATTTGTAGTTGTGGGAAATGCTCAGCTAATAAATCAACACCCTTTCAGGACTTTAGCAAATTTCATCTTTGATTTATGAACTTAGTTTGCATGTTAAACCAACTGAAACATCAACTTCAATTGGTTTGATTAGTTCAGTTAGTTCATTTAAGATCAAACTGATCTATATTTGTGTTTGACTATGTTGCCTAAAATCATCATAACTAAAAGTTACAAAGGTGAAGCAGGACTTTTCCTGCCTTTCAATGAACCAAAATTTTAATGAGATATTAAAAAGATAGAAGCAGATTTTTGAAGGAGAATAGTCAAACCCTCAAAACGACGCTATAGAGCACTGCACATCAGAACAACTAGACACAAGAACAGTTTTTTCCCCGAACGCCATCACTCTGCTAAACAAATAATTCCCTCAACACTGTCAAACTATTTACTAAGTCTGCACTACTATTAATCTTCTCATCGTTCCCATCCCCCATCTCCTCCCACTAATGACTGTATGACTGTAACTTTGTTGCTTGTATCCTTACGATTTACATTGACTGGTTCCTACTATGACTTGATTGCTTATTTGTACCCGGACTATCATTAAGTGTTGTACCTTATGATTCTTGACGAACTTATCTTTTCTTTTATGTACACTGAGAGCATATGCACCAAGACAAATTCCCTGTGTGTCCAATCACACTTGGCCAATAAAAAAAAAAATCTATTCTATTCTATTCAATATGTACCAACCTTCATGGACTTTACATTACAACTGGACTTTGAAAGGAAACATACTGTTTATTGGTAGGTTTGTCATAATGTTATATAGAATTAGTTTTTTTTTTTTTTAAAAAATCCTTCCATATAAAATGTGAAGTGTTTTCCACCTGCTCCATGGTAATAAGACTGAGTTTCAAACACATCCTTAGGTCTAAACACACAACAAGAAAAATCCAGCCAACAATGAATACAAGTTACTTTCCATTTCATCAGAGACTCCATTAAGATTCAGGTATTCATCATAATCTTCTTTTTGAGATTATTTAATTGCTAGTATATCATTACTGTAATTTACTAGCCCACCTCTAAATTTTTCTACTTTTCTACTTTTTCCACTAATTATTAATCTATTCAATAGTACATATTTTTGGAACCAAGCATATGTTTTGAAAATCTCTAGATATACCACCAGGTTCTGTAGAAAAATACAGAAAGTGGGTACTGCTCACTTATGGTGGTTTACATCTTGGTTTTCAACACATATTGAAAATTTGTTCCAAATGAGAAGTTGTGAAAACTCTCACAATATAAAACATACCACTGAACTGGATTTTTTGTTCATGTGAATTGTGTCTATAATTACATCATGTTTGCAATTGGCAAGAGAAGGCTGATTTTAGTTGTCAGGGGAAAGTTACAACACTCAGTAAGGCTCCTATTGCCAAATAAAAATTTATATTTCCTTCACACAAATGCAGCTTAATAAAACACAGTGTGCAATGCTTGTTAATTCCAAATACTACATAATATCAATTGTTCTTTGTGGCTCTCGTTTTTTTCTCTCCCTAAGTCATGTGTTTTTCAAACAATTTAGCCTATGCACAAGGTATATAATAGTCAAGAATGCTGTCATTTTGAATGTATTCCCTTACTCAGCTGTAGCTATCCTATAGTTTAAATATGGTCCAAACATAGTTGATTCCTAAAACATTTTAAATATGCTAAAACAGCAAAACCCAAAACAAAAGATAGAGAGTGAGGGTGGCAGGGGAGTTAGGTATGAAAAGACCAGTGCGTGAAAGGTGGAACTCAGCAGTAGTATATAAAAGAAAATGTTATCAGCAGTAGCATCGGCAATTAAGAGATGCTGATCATATATTCCAAGTCTGTTAGCTTGTGCAGACCTGGGCTACTTGGTATTTACCATAGTCTTTAGAGGCATCAGTGTTGCTCTCTCCAATTGCCCAGTATATAGGTTGAGGCTGGTTTTACAACAATTCTAGAATGGAAGTGGAGACCTTAAGAGAAAAAATTAAGGGACATTGCTTATAATATTTTTTAAAAACAAAAATCTCAGGATTGCTTTGGAACAGCCCAACTCACCTCACAGCTTTATTGTTGAGAGAAAAAATAGGACGAAGAAGGTATATCGAGTATGTTCACCAGCAAAGTGGGACACAAATAAATAAACTACAAAAGGGATTTGAGGAGATGGGAAAAACCATATGTTCTCCAACTTTCTTCTGATTCATTCTTCTTGATCATCTCCTGAAGCTGGGCATCCAAAACACTCATAAAAGTTTTGTTTGTGTGTTCACAGCCATCACACTGGTTTTTCTGGCCTCTCCCTGTGGATGTTCTTCTGTTTTGAAACTATCTCAGCAACCTGGTTGCATTGAAACACCTCCCAGACACAATGAATGGCTGGATTTTTGCGGGAAGCTATCATATAAAGGACCTGATAAGCATCCAGATTAGATCAATTTGAAATAAGTTAACAGTGAGACTAAGCAACAAGCAAGAGGGATGGAGTGGCTAAATCAGAAAACTCTTCTGGCCAAATACAAAGGCCAGAAGATGAAAAGGGTGAACAGATGAATTTGCAAAATGGAAAGAAAAAAGGCAGCATGAAACTAAGGATGTAAACTGGAAACAATTAATAAAGTAAACATTTAGAGCAGAAACAGTATGCCAAGCAACTCCTAAAGTTTGCTACTTAGAATTGGAAAATAAGGCTGTGCATGCTTTCAAAAGAATTCAAGAGACAGGCTTTTGAATATGTGGGAACTTGAGCATAGGGCCTCTTTAAAGCAGCCATATCATTTTACAGGTTTCAGATGACTCTTAAACAGAAACAGTTTATTTCCTAATAAATGTCAGACTTGTATAACTATATGGCATTAATGCATGCAGCCATGTTAATGACAAAATGTTATCTTTGACATATTTATTATTACGATCTATTTATTAAATTTGTTTGCTCCACATCTCGCTGCGAGGCGACTCACATAATGTCACGGTACAGTGATAATACATGGGCACCATGTATCTATGTGAATGGTCATATATGAAAGATGGAGGATGTGAGAGACCCATTCAAAGCAGACCAAAATGCAGGAAGATTTGTTTAGGAAAAATTCAGACTGTATGAGTAAGTAGAGCTTTTAGTTCAGAAAATGAACAGTACAAATGGTAAAAAGTGATTTACTTGTTGCTAGGTTCCTGAGTTTCTGGAAGTAGTAGAACTAATAGCACTAGAAATGCTATGGTTGTCAGTGTGACAGCTTTAAAGAATAGCATCAATGATACAACTGCTTTAAGGACATGCATTAAAATATGGCTGTTTTAAAGAACTGACCCCTTAAAGCAACAGCATCTGTTTTCAGGCTCATGAGGAAACCTGAACCTAACAAACAACTCACGACTAACTGCTTTAAAGAAGTCCTACATTCACTCTCCCACATAATCTAAAGTACCTTTACTGAATCATTTCTACACAAGCACAGCCCTATAGAAAACAAGAAAACTGCCAACAATCTTTTTTGATTAGGACTGACATAAACCTAATAAACAAATTGGATGATATTGCCTATGTAAGCTGAAATATTTTGTTCTTTTTGTAAAATGATCAGGATTTGAAGGTCACACAGTATGAAATCAGGTCTAAATGGGTACTGAAAGCATCTTTTCTTTACTCAAGAAATTCCATTTGGAAATAATGGGCCCAGCAGGAGAGAAAAGGGAAAGTATGTACATTAAAACAATTTATTGTTTTCGTTATATTCTCATTTAATTTCTTTACTCTTTCCCTGCCTAGACATTTGAAAGGCAGTTCTAAGTATCGGGCTATTCTTAATATTTATGCAGTTTAAAGTAAATTCTTATTTTACTTAGTGTCAATATACTCGGTTCTTCTGTTTGAACTCGATATTGACATAACATGACAGAAAGAGAATAAATTCTGTAAAATGACCGTAATGAACTGAAAAGCAACCAAAATGGAAGGGAACAGGCATGCATCATCGTTTATCATGCATGCACTGAAAATGAAAATAGGAAGATATGAAATAGACTGCACAAAGCCATAAACACTTGAAGATGTCTTCATCTATAATATTTTGCCATAGATATTTTAAGCAAAAAAGGACTCAGTTACTTTCTATTTTGGGGGGCTTCACCAGGTTATCATCTTTGCCACAAATAAAGGACATCTGGCAAAACTTTTCTTTGGTTTTACGCCATCAGCAAACATCTAGCTCTTCTAACAATTTGCTATCTATTTCCCTCTTTGGCTAAAACAATCCACAGCCTATCCTTCAATCTGCTTTTGGCACAGTTCCGGGAATATCCTCATATTGTTGGGGGCAATATGCTGACTCTGTAAAATTGCTTAGAGAGGGCTGTAAAAGCACTATGAAGCGGTATATAAGTCTAAGTGCTATTGCTATTGCTATTGCTATACAGGTAGACCTCAACTTACGACCACTGGTAGGGACCAGAATTTCCATTGTTAAGTAAAGCAGTTGATAAATGAGTCGTGCCCGTTTTTACAATCTTTTTTTGCCATGGTTGTTAAGCGAATCACTGAAATTAAGTGAATCGCATCGTTGTTAAACAAATCCAGCTTTCCCCATTAACTTTTCTTGTTAGAATTGTTTGGGAAGGTAACAAAAGATAATCAACTGTAACCTGCAACTGTTGTAAAGATGGGCTAATTGCCAAGCATCTGTAGTCTGGCCACATGATCATGGGAATGCTATAATAGTTGTAAGTGTGAGAACCAGTTGTAAGTCACTTTTTTTCAGTGCTGTTGTAACTTCATACGGTCACTAAACAAATTGCTGTATGTCGAGGACTGTTTTAGTTGTGAAATATATATAGCTGGATGTGACTGGAATTTTATGGAGTAAAATATAGATATGTACATACATATACACACGAATGTACTGTACACACATACACACAAAACATTTCCTTCCTTTGTGTACAATATGTTGGCATCATGCATCCCGATTGGTAGGCTAAAGCCAGGAACAGATAGGAAGGTTCTTTTTGCCTTTTTTGCCACCTTCTGTGTGTTTTTTTCCCCTCTTTGTCACTGGCTGACAGGCTAATGCCAGCAATCTGAATGAACTACACTCCGAGAGGTTTTTGAAATTAGGCCAAGGGTGTCACCCAACTTTGCTTTACATCTACATCAATGGCAAATAAACAGGGTCTAACAGATCTGGAAAAGCTCACCGATTGTGAACCTTTTGATTTGAGGACACAAGCATCAGTGTTTGGGTGCCTTTTCACAAACGATTAGCATTTGACATTGAGCAGCGGCTACGAAAGTCAAGTGGGAAGGGGACCGTGAATTAATTAATATGCAATTAGTGCTCCATTATTTGCGTGGTTGGATGCAAACCTCTGGTCTTGAAACACCATGTTGCAAATAATTGCTACCACTTTCATGGATCTTTCTTTTATGTACAGGTAGTCCTCAATTTACAACCATTCATTTAGTGATCATTCAATGGCACTGAAAAAAAGTGGCTTATGACTGTTTTTCACACTTATGAATATTGCAGCATCTCCATGGTCACATGATCAAAATTTGGATGCTTGGCAACTGGCATGTATTTTATGATGGCTGCAGTATCCCGGGGTCATGTGATCACCTTTTGCAACCTGCTGACAAGCAAAGTCAATGAGGAAGCCAGATTCACTTAACAACTGTGTTACTAACTTGACAACTGCACAGTGATTCACTTAACGACTGTGGCAGGAAAGATCGTAAAATGGGGAAAAATTCATTTAACAATTGTCTTGCTTAGCAATGGACATTTTGGGTTCAATTGTGGTTTATGATGGAATAGGATGAGGGTGGAGGTTCTTTCTCCAAGCTTGTCAGTTGGTTTCCAAATGTTTCATTACCAGGCTAGGTAACATCTTCAGCAGAGTTTAGGTGATGTCAGTGTCCCATCATAAGACCCTCACCTTACATGATCTCACCATCACAAGATCTACTGACCACAGGAAGCCCTTATAAACAGAAGAACACTAAACTCCACTGAAGATGTTACCTAGTGTGGTAATGAAACATTTGGAAACCAACCCACAAGCTCGGAGAACAAACCTCCACCCTCATCAATTGTGGTTGTAAATTGAGGACTATATGTTTAGCCCTACAAAAACACATTTTAAAATTGTAAGCCACCCAAAGTCACTTGGTTGAGTGGGACAGCTATGGAAAATGGAAAATGAATGAATGAATGAATGAATGAATGAATGAGTGAGTGAGTGAATGAATGAATGAATGAATGAATGAATGAATGAATGAATGAACAAATAGTTGGCATTAGAATTTTAGCACAATTGCTTGTTGAAGAAAAAGTTAAATTTAGGCCAAATCCTGGGCCAAATCACATCTTAATTGAGTCCCACTGTCTGCTCAAATGGTCCATTTTTCAAGTTTATAAGGCTTATGGAATGCACCAGAAAGACATATCTCATTTTCAATTTTCTCCAACCTACTTTTCTTATTCACCTTCAAACTCCAGATGAAAATATAATAACTTTTTCAGCAACATTTTTTTTTAAAAAAATGAAGGTCTCGTGATTTCATATATATTTTTTTTTTTGATAAAAAATAGGCCTTAGTAAAGCGAGATAAACTATGGAGAAGGAACAGACAGAGGAATTTTGCAGAAATATTTCACGACGAAAGAGAACAGATGCAGATTAAGTCAACTTCTTCTTCTCTTCAACAAACATTGAAAGAGGTTTGAGACACAGCCATGACTTAAAAATAAATAGACATAATCTCCTGAATCAAAATTGTCCCTCGGCCTGATATACGCTACAAATATTTCATTATATAGGCATAGAAAATAATGTATAATTAAGATCTCCAAATATTCTAGCTGCTTGGATGAATAGAACTGACAGCATATTTGAGAATAAAATCCAAACAGTCATCAAAACCCCTTTAAAGGAGCCTTGCTTTATGCTTGGAAGCAGTATGTCTTTCAGGACTACACTCAGCAATAAACAAACAAACAAACAAATCTGGCATTGTTTTTGTAAAGGTAGCTTATCTCTTGCACCAACCACTTAATTTCTTTAAATACTGAAAAAGGGGCTCCCTTTTTTTCAGTCAGAGAAGCAGTAAAATCTTAATAGGAACCTATTGCTTTCTCTGAGGATCATAAGAAAGTAGCAGAATGTTGTTAAGCAGTGGCAACAGTTTTGTCTGAATTTAGAAGCTGCAAATTAATGCACCTTTAAAGCAGTGGTGGGTTTCTCTTACCTTCCCTTCTGGTTCGGAAGTGCGCGTGTCGCGTCCGATACTGACCCTCTGCACATGCGCAGAAGCCTTTGCGCATGCGCAGAGGGTTCTTTGCCAGCCGCTTTCAAGCGGGGAACTGGTTCGGGGCATGGCAAGCTGGCCATCACTACCGGTTCGACGAACGGGGCCAAATTTCCGCCACCGGCTCGTGCGAACCGGTCCGAACCGGTAGCAACCCACCACTGCTTTAAAGGCAAGGGCTTGGCTCACCCAACGAAATGAATCTCTTATGTAATACTACTTGAGATGGAGAAATAACATTTCTTTGCAAATGAAACACATGGCATTTGAAACATTGTGTAGATATATACAGCATGTTCCTACGGCTCTTTGCTCTTAGATTGAGAAGAACAATCTACAATCTAAGAAAGTGTAGAACAGTGTTTTGAGAAACACTGTTTCTCAACCTTGGCATCTTGAAGATGTGTGGATTTCAGTTCCCAGAATTCCCCAGCCAGCAAATAAGAAGACCACTGCTATGTTTCTTCACTTTAACTGCAGGATCTTGTAAGATTTTAAAATATTCTGCCAGCATTTCATCAACTTTTATATATATTTTTTGTTAATAATTTTCTATTTAGTGTTAGAGTTAGTTTGTGCTAGTGTCAGAATTAACATTTATATAGCTCTGCTGTTTGTTATATATGCTCTCTGCTATCATCTACATTTTTGCAGCTGAGATATAGCAGCCATTGGAGGCTGGAAAAGATGTTGAAGTGAGTGTTGACAGCAGCATATCTGGTCTCTCTCATTTCCTTTCAAATATTCATCAGGACTAGAACTGTCTTGGAAAAGCAAATAGCCAAGTTCACACAATACCAAGGACGCCAAAGGAATATAAAGTGGATTTATTTTATCAAACTTAAAATAGATATGTTGTTAATTCTGGTAACCCCAATGGACTTTTGCTGACATTGGGGTTGAAAATGACGAGGTTTTAAGGATTTGTTTATCTCTTTGTTTATATGTAAATAAAAGATGGGATATGGGAAGAAGAAATCATTTGTTGTATGTTAAGGGGATAAATTACTAAATTTGTTTATACTTGTGATGAGGGAGGACATAATTTATTTATATATTTCTTTTCTTTGTCTTTACTATCTCCGTATGTTTTCTTCCTTTTATATTTTTTTCTTTTTTGTACCTTATATTTTTCTCTTTATTCTTTTACTTTTTAGATTGTATTAGTTTTTATTGTTGTAAATGTAATGTTTAATAAAATTACTATTAAATGATTTTGTAAACAAACTTGATTTGTAAATAAATCTGATTTGTTAGCAGAAGGTGCAGTGAGAGCTTGTAACGTAAAGGTCACAAATTTATTCTACCTGGCTAAACTATTACTGGCTTTGTTTAGGACACCTATTGATCTGGAAAATATAGCCTGTCTAAATGTCTGGTTTGTTTTTTCTTGTTTTTCATTCTTACTTGTTGCTAATATGGTGGTGACAAGTTTTTCTTTTTCCTTTTTTCCTTATCCATTAATCCCTTGTTGTTCTTAGCTGAGTGTCAATGTTATAGTTGGACCTCATCAAGGATTATTTCAGAGCTTGCCAATTCTGAATTACATTCATCGGCCATTCCAAAAACAATAACAGAGATTAATTTCTCCAAAAAACGGCAAACATATTGAACAGGTGGCATCTCCTACTGCAATGGACTGCCATCAAGATGGAAAGGAAGTGATGGATGCTTTTCATGAAGAACAATTATTTAGATGAAATGATTTTTGGTGTAAGTTATTTGTAAATGTCATGTTGTCTGTTATGATCAGTATTATACTTACTTCACCATGAATTTACCTCATGTTTCAGAAACTCTGTACTAGACCACCAGAGTAAAAACAACACATAACATTACTTTAAGCTCAGTGCTTTAGATCTGAAAGACTTTCTTCCAGTGCTCATTAGAGATTTGGTGAATCTCTCTCTATATTTTATTTTTTTTTGCTGTAAATAATCAAGTTATTGTAAGAAAGAAATTCTTAATAAGAAATAAGAAATAATGTCAAGCAGCCAAGTCAGAGTACTACATTATCATCTACCTGAGATTCAAGGGAAACCTGAATGGGAAATATTTGAAAGTACTGCATCCTTGGCAGGTACAAAGGCAGTTTTCAAAAATCCTGGGTAGGACTCTTTTATTTCCCAATTATACTCAATAAAGATGATTCTCAAATAAGCCTGCTAAATCCATGAATATGATTAAATCAACCAACTTGCCCTGGCGAAAATGGATTGTGCCTTTGGCTCACACCTGGCACACCAAAACTACATATTTGACACTGTTTGTAAGTTAACATCCTATCAGGTATACCAACAGCACACAAATGGAGGCAGATCTTGGCTGTTTTTGCTCTTTGTGCTTGTACTATGTAAGGAACAAAGCAATTGCTGTTTAGTTGCATAGCATTTTTCTTTACCATAAATTATCTTCCTTTAGCTAATGCGAGATTGCTGGTATATCCAAAGCAATGAGCACATGTTAACAGCCAAGCTAACCATAAGTTACATAGACATTTAATGTGACATTTGCCCATTTTATAACCTGTTCGATGTCATATAATACTGTCCTCTCCTGCCGAACTTTCAAAATACAATACAGCAAGAGGGGCCCTTACTTTACATAGGCATACCACAGGTGGGCTACTGCAGAAGTCCTCAGCAGCTAAAGCACATGTGGTCAAACACTTTATAAAATACTTGCAGTATTATTAGACTACATAGCTCATGTTGAGGAGGAGAGTCTTGGAGGGATTAGGCAGCATGGGTCAAGCTCAAGTAGGGAATTGGAGGAAGGGCCACTCTGGTTCTTTTACAAATAATATAAAGCAAGAGAATAGATATCTGAAAAGCCATCTGAGAAATGCGAGGGACAAATAATAACCTCTGAATTGTGGGAGGATTGTTTTACATTTGCTGAGAAGAACAAAAGATCCTGTTAAAAACAAATGGCTGGAGGGCCAAATGATTGTAGAGTTTGCTCAGGAAAACCTATGATGCTTTTAAAGATTGGTCTGCTTGACTGATACATTTTAATCCTTTTTGTAATCCCAGACAAGGCTTCTTTCTCTCCCTGCTCCGCTACCCCTTCTCCTTGTCTCATTGCCATTCAGTTTTATCTCTCCTCTCTTTATTTCCTTGGTATAATTCCTGATTTTTCTACTTCTCCTTTTCTTTCTGTTTCTGATGGAAAGAAAAAAAAATATGGTCTCTGTATGGAGGTGCTTTATGTATATAAGAGAAGGATTGGTATATGAAGATAAGGAATCAGTTCATTTTATAAATGGGCTTCTTATTTTATAAGTTATTCATCCTAATTATGCCTAAAGTCTCTGGTCAAAGTTTAGCAGCAACATATGCTAGTCTAATCTATTTATGCTACTACCTTTTACATGGCTGGCTGGGGAATTCTGGGAGTTGAAGTCCACAGATCTTCAAGTCGCCAAGGTTGGACACCCCTGCCTTAACTAGTGAAATTCTTCTTTTCTAAAAGACTTTAGTCATACCAGGTATAGCATCCTATATGATTAACATCTTTGACAGTAGAAGGCACTTTCCAACTATCATGAATTGTGGACATAAACAGATTAACTCTGCCTATCACGTGCTGCCATTTCACCGTTCAAAATCTACAACCTCTTTCCAATCGATGAATTGGAATGAATTTACCAACAACCAGCCTTCATTAAACTGGCAGCCAAGAACTGTTGGACAACATTTAGCTCGAGAACACTGAAATAGAAACAGGGTCTTTGAAATACACTTCTGGTTCTAACATACGAGCCGATCTGCCACACTGATTACACACAGACACACATGCATGCACCCCTCCGAAATTCCACATGTTGAAATACTGTTCAGAGCATTCATCCCATTTTCCAACGATTGGGACGAAAGTAGGTTAGTAGAGTGTGTTGCTAGGAGACCAATGTCAGCATCATCTCTGACCTTGGCAGGGTATAAAGAAATTGTATAGATTTATTGAGCTCAGTGGCACGTTGTCTAAAGCTTCCGTGATGGCTGTTATTCTCTCTTTCGCTCTGCCGCTGCTGACACGCACACAGTCGTTTGTTCAGTTGTACATATAGGATATGAAAAGCCACACTCCCCAACCCGCTTCCTCGCCATACAAAAGAAGCCTCTCTCTTGTCTGCACTATATTTTTATGGTAGACAAACACTTGATAAAAGCCACGCCAAGAAGTCTCACCTTGTTTGCCCCAACTTTTATCCCAGCTTGCATAGCAGGTGGAACGAGGGGATGAACAACTCATAGCCTCTCAGCCTCATGCAGTCTCCAGAGCACCCTTTTCAGCAACCCAGAATGTGGTTCTAAAATTTGGGGGGGGATACCATTTATAGGGAAATTTCACCTGCCCCCCCAAAAAGAGCTGTAATGGAAGCTGGGAATCTTCAAAAAGCAACTTAGTCCCATTTCTTTGCTTAAAATCCCAGACCATCTCCAAAAGGCTTCAAATCACAGGGCTGAAATTAAGCTATTTTGTCACTATATTTTGGCAGGGTGGTTTAGGGCTATTTGTGGGACTAGGGAAAGAAATTGGAATTGTTTGTTTCCCAGGGACCTCTTGTTCCCATTTTCATCTTTAATCTCTCTCTCTCTCCCTGTGTGTGTGTGTGTGTGTGTGTGTGTGTGTGTGTGTGTGTGAGATAAAATAGTTTTGTCTTTTTTAATATTTTAAGCCGTCCAGAATTACCTTGTGGTAAGCTGGGTGGCCAATACATTTAATTGAAAATGAATGAAGAAAGAAAGAAAAGGAAGGAAGGAAGGAAGGAGGAGAAGAGAAAGAGAAAGAAAAGAGAAAGAGAAAGAAAAAAGAAAGAGAAAAAGAGATAGAGAAAAGACACACATAGAGAGGTTATATGTGGTAAGAGTCCATACAGCCCTCCTGCAGACTAGGGGATCAAACTGTAGTCCCCACCTCAAGAAAAGCTGCCCAGTTCTACTATAAGGAAAATATACATATTATTGCTCATCCCATAGAAGCATATAAATAGAACACATTGATTTTGCTGTCATGTTCAGCTCTGGACACATATGGAACATACCGGAGATGGCTGATGTTTCAAAAGCAGGCATTGTAAGACATTGATTTGGATATTTTTGGCATCACATCAACATTGTTCTTAGGCATGGAAGGCCCCTATTGCACCAGAGATCCTTAGATGAAAGCAATGAAATTAATTTTAAAACGTATATTACCACAATGTGTCACTTATAGGACTGTGCTGTGCACCTCCTGAAAATGTGTGATAGACGTGCTTTAGTAGGGCTGCCTCAAATCCTTTAAAAAAAAAAGTGCTTTGCACATGCAAACTTCCCCTTTTTATTTTTAAAAACAGCATGTTTTTTCCAAGTTTGCATAATTGCTTTGGAAGTTGCTCCTGGCTGTTTCTGCACACATGTGAATTGCTCTGCTTTGCTGGGAAGCAGGGGAAAAAGTGAAGTGGTTGTATGCGTACACTTGCTATGGAGATAGCTCCTGCAACAGCCTAGAAAGAGATGTGACTGCTTAAATGACTAAACAAAGGTGCTTTGTATGCCCTGTTAAATTTTGAGGAATGCCTCTTTCAAAGTATTTGAACAGTCCTAATGTTTTGTGATGTGTAAGAGAAATGCACTGCAAATATGTATTCTCTGTATGCTTGTTGCCTTGATTCAAATGAGTATACATTTAGTTCTTAGAGTTTCAATCTTACTTTAGGTACTATTGAGCACTCTCTCTTCTCTTCTCTTCTCTTCTCTTCTCTTCTCTTCTCTTCTCTTCTCTTCTCTTCTCTTCTCTTCTCTTCTCTTCTCTTCTCTTCTCTTCTCTTCTCTTCTCTTCTCTTCTCTTCTCTTCTCTTCTCTTCTCTTCTCTTCTCTTCTCCCAACTCCACTCCACTCCACTCCACTCCACTTCTTTTCCTCCTTCCCTCTCCCCTCCCCTCCCCTCCCCTCTCTTCTCCTCCTTCCCCCGTCTCTTTATTTAAAAGATTTGTATGGCTAAAAACAGAATAATAACAACTATAAAAAAATCTTAAAACATAAAACCATAAAACTAGAACAAAACCCAGTGCTTCAATCATTGTCTTGGTATACCCTATACCAAATCCAGCCATCCTTACTTTACTCTAAAAAAGTGTTGGGGGCACTCATACATCAGTTGAAATCCTGGGATTGTTATATAAGTAAGCAGTGATTTAAGTTTACATATGAAGTCCAATAGTCTTGGAATTACCAAAAAAAAAAAAAGTCCCTTGAATACTTAAAATTGGAATTATTTGCAACATGCTTGATTGAGGAGCTTCACCGATGAATTTGCATTCTGATCATTAGATTACTTTTATTGCATTACATAAAGTGGTGTAGTCTCACCTCATTCAGTCTCAATAGTGCAGTGGTAAGCTGCACACTTTCAAAGTTTCCATAATATAACTGTTGTACTGTGGAAAGCTCAGCTTGGTGGCTTCTTATCTGACCTTGACTGTCACTCAATAGTTCTGGGCAAAGAAGCAGGAGGGAGGTTGATTTCAAATACAGTGGGTCCTTATGGAAGGTTAGGCCCCCTGCTGAGTGTTGTGGCCCAGTCCCTGCAGCAGAAATAGCACTTATGTACAGGCAGATGCAGATTCATCCAGAGATGTTGGCCATCAGAATTTCATCTTTGGTCTGCAGGCACCATCAGGGATGGAACAGTTCGTTGTAATATTTTCCTCTGTGTTTGATGTTGTGTATGAAAATGGTCGTTGTTCAATAATGGAGCATCGGTAGTTCACGGGGGGTCCTGGAATTAGTTCTGCTATATCAGTCCTCTCTGACTATTGAATATAAAGAACTGAAAGTCTAAAAGAGATGCAAATGGTACCTCAACACTACCCCAAATTTAGCCAGATTATTTTGACAGTGGCCCAAATGCCACAAGTGATACTGTTTCTTCTCCTTCTCCTTCTCCTTCTCCTTCTCCTTCTCCTTCTCCTTCTCCTTCTCCTTCTCCTTCTCCTTCTCCTTCTCCTCCTCCTCGTGCCTCGTGCCTCCTTCTTCCTATACAGCAATAATAAAATAACATCACTAGCTATTTCCTGCCCTTTCCTGAACCCAAAATATACTGACTGGGTGTTTCACTCTGCCCAATAGTAGGCCCAGCCTTTTAACATTGTTCTTAAGCAGAAAACTCCACAAATTAAGCAGAAGTGACAACTATATTAAATGGAAATTTGCTAGCAATACTGAAGGCTAGGAGGATGAACTCATCTCTGAGGGCTTGTTGATGGTCCTCAGCATACCACCAAGGATTGTATCCTATATCTTTAATGGATTTTCTATGTATCTTTAGACCTCAGCCATTCTGCTCTGGGTAGGAGCAAAAGTTGCTCAATGACTTAGTACATAGAACAGAACAGAATTCTTTACCTGGGCAAGTGTGATTAGACACACAAGGAATTTGTCTCCGGTGCAGAAGCTGTCAGTATACATGCAAAGCAACAGGGTAATAATATCATAATAATAACACGAATAAGATGGAATGGTAAAGAAGATAAGAAGGATAATAATAATAATGCTACAATCGTACATGGGTAAATGTAGGTGCCTAGAGGCTGTGAGGGTCTGGATGGGAGTCAACAGGCTCAGACTTAACCCAGACAAGACCGAGTGGTTGTGGGTATTGCCTCCTAAAGACTATGTCGACTGTCCATCCTTGGTTCTTGGGGGGGGAGAAATTGTCCCCCTCGGAGCGGGCTCGCAATTTGGGTGTCCTCCTAGACTCACAGCTAAGATTAGAGCAACATTTGACAGCTGTAGCTAGGGGGACCTTTGCACAGGTTTGCTTGGTGCACCAATTGCGACCCTACGGGGATCAAGAGGCTCTCCTCACAGTCAGCCATGCCCTTGTCACCTCATGGTTTGATTATTGCAACGTGCTCTACATGGGGCGACCCTTGAAGAGTGTTCGGAGAA
>QLTV01000613.1:4436423-4446971 GCA_003457575.1 Thermophis baileyi | reverse complement strand
TTATGAGGACGAAAAAAAGAGAACCCAAATTGTTGAGGTCAATATGCTGACTCTGTAAACCGCTTAGAGAGTGCTGTAAAGCACTATCAAGCAGTATATAAGTCTAAGTGCTATTGCTATTGCTATTGTGTGTGTGTGTGTGTGTGGGTGTGTATGTATGTATGTATGTATGTATGTATGTGTACACCTTTTTTATATATATCACTGTCCATCTTGAATACATATCGGAAAGAGGAAGGTTGAGAGTTGATACTATATGGAACTCAAAACTGTGACTGAATCTGGATGTTCTGCTTTGGATACCACGAAGCCTCCTCCCAGAAGGTAACAAGGAAAACAGGTGGTGAAGAGGATGTGTAGTGTCCCAGACAATCCTGCGTACCCTGGTCAAGCATGAATGGAACTTAGGTAATGAACTGCTAATAAGGGGACAAAGAGCAGGAGAAGATTGGCTAAAATGGAGGCTGTCTATCTAGCCCACAATGCTCAAAAGACACTTCTGAACACAACCACGACTGGCCACCAGATTTCAAGAAACTTTTTTCATAGGGTGCAATTAATGCTGACGCATGGACTGGGATAGAGACAGAGGGAATTGGAGCAAGGGAGAAAATTCATGTGCTTAGGGATCCAGAAAGGATCTGGGTGTTTTGGTGGATCATAAGCTGAAAGCCAACAATGTGACGCAGCTGCAAAAAAACAACAACAACAACAATCCCAAATGCAATTCCAGGCTGCATCAAAATCAGTACAATATCAGGATCAAGAGATTTTGTCATTTATTTCTATTTGAGTTGGTCAGCCACACTTAGAAGAATGTCTCCAGTTCTCAGCACTGCATTTTAGGAAGGATCATGTTGACAAACTGGAATGTGTCCAAAGGAGAATAGTTAAATTGATAAGGATCTTGACATGAAAAAAAGGTTATTAAGTGCAATTAAAGGCACTAAGTACTATAGCATTGGAAGAAAATATTGCTATGGGGAGTCTTAAGATTGCCATAGTTGTCTTAAAATACCCGAAGGCATAGTTATTTAGAGTTGGTCCGGAAGACAAGACAAGAAACAATGGATTAAATCTTCTAGGAAGTAGATGTCACCTAGACATTAGGAAAAGTTTCCCAATAATAACAACTATACAACAATGGTACAGCCTGCTTTGGGTATGGTGAACTCTGCTTTGATGAAGGTGTTTAAACAGCCTGGAAAGACATTGGTTGGAGATGCTGTAGTAGGGGGCTTCTACCCTGGGCAATGGACTAGATTAGATGACCACTAAGGTTGCTTCCAACTCTGGCAATCTATGATTGTGCCATGCTAAATAACAAAGGGGGGGAGGGGACAGGGTCTGTTTGAGGGGTGTCCAACCATGGCAATTTTAAGCTTGTGGATTTCAGATGGTTTGGACTACAATTCTTATCATATCCTGCAGTGCCCACATTCCAGCCCTATGTTGATATTTACCAATGTTAGACCAACAAACAGGGATAGCAAATGCAATATTCCCCATAGTGTTCCTGGTGTGCCTTTTTCCCTACAGGGTTTTTTTTTTTTTTTTGCATTTTGCAGACTTAAGCATTAAATGCCATTTGAAAATCTTAACCCTAAAAATGAGATCTTTAGAGGAGCTGAGAGCAGAGGGATTTTCAATAGGCATTCGCATGTGGTCTTATTATGCTGAATGAAGACTTGCAGAGGGCTTGTTAGTTCTGTATTTGAGAAGTCTCTATTCTTTACACTGTATTATGTTGATTAATTGTGCTGGTGAATGGAAAGATTGAGTGGCGGTTATTTCAGCATTCATCTATTTGTTCATATTAACTTCTCTTGTTACTGAGAACTAAAGGACATCATATGAGCCACAGATATGAATTAACAAGTCCCTTTCCTGGTTTTAAAGCCCGGTGCCCTAAGACTTTGAGTAGGACTCTATAAGCTACAGCTACAAATCAGGGATGTCACTTAAAAACTTGTGCATCGCCGTGCTTAGTTTTCTCTTATTAACACTGTCCTGGAACAGGAAAGGATCAAAGTTTAAAGCCGCTGCTCTATAGCATCTCACAGTTTCAAATTAAAACTTTTTTTTTAATGGCCTTACTGCGTTGCAATGCCAGTTATATCTAAACAGATACGTCAGTGTTCTTCGAAGACAAGGTACCTACTCAAGCAAGCTTAGAACAGAACTTGTCTGGGTGTGCAGTGGGTTTTAAAAGGAATTGGATTAGGATTAGTTGGGTCAATACTAATGCCAAAGTTGTTGATATAGAAGACAACCTGAAGGAAATGTAGTAAATTATTGGGGGAAAATATTGTATCTTTCTCATTAAGGTATAGATGAGGCATGAGTAGAATTCACATGTCCAGTTGTCCAGTTATCTTACTTACTGTACATGCGGTGGTTCTGGTTAATTAACCAGTGGAACAGCTTGCCTTCAGAAGTTGCAGTTCTTCATTACTGGAGGTTTTTAAGAAGAGACTGGACAGCCACTTGTCCGAAAGGGTATAGGGTCTCCTGCTTGAGCAGGGGGTTGGACTAGAAGACCTCCAAGGACTCTTCCAACTCTATTTTGAATTAAGTTGTGGGTGCTCCATCACTGGAGATTTTTAAGGACAGCCATTTGTCCAGAATAGTATAGAGTCTCCTGCTTGTGCAGGGAGTTTGAATAGAAGATCCCCAAGGTCCCTTCCAATTCTGTTATTCTGTTGTTCTGGTCATAGCAATAGCAATATAGCGCTTAGATTTATATACCACTTCACAGTGCTTTACAGCCCTCTCTAAGTGGTTTACAGAATCAGCATATTGCCCTCAACAATCTGGGTCCTCATTTTACCGACTTTGGAAGGATGGAAGGCTGAGTCAACCTTGAGTCGGTGAGAATCGAACTGCTGAACTGTTGGCAGTCAGCAGTCAGCAGAAGTAACCTGCAGTACTGCATTCTAGCCACTGCACCACCATGGTTCTGGTCATAACTGGATAGCTTTCCTCATGGTACGGCATGAAGAATTTCTGTTTAATTCCTTGACATTCTTGAAAATTTTATTCCTCATGCTCTTTAACATTTATATAAAGCCACCAAGGAATGTCATTCAGAAATTTAGATTGAAATGGCATTTATATTCCAACATATCACAGCCCTGTCTCTTTCTTTCATTAAATCCAGGTGAAGTGGTGGACTGTTGAAGTGCTGCCTGGATAAAATAATAAATAGGATGAGGATCAACAAATTTAACCTTAATTTGCACTGGTCAGAGATGTTGTTAATGGATAGTTTATCTGTTTGGCTACGTAGTATTCAGTGTGTTCTGGAAGGAGTTGTATTTCCCCTAAATGATAAATCCATAAATCCATCGGTTCATAGATCAGCTATGCTTTAAGGATGTTAAAACAAAACTTCCCAAACTACTTCAGAGATGCAAGTATGTGTAGAAAGTTGCCAAACCACCGAGGCAATTTCACAAGTAGCTGACAATGCAGAGGAGTCAATTGCTATTTTGGAATATAAACCTGACACCAATTTTTATTATGATGTTTTAAATATAAACCTCCCAACACAATTGAAAGAAGAGCTCCAAGAAAATCTGCAACTTTTAAAAGGACAAGTTTGGAACTTTTTCTTCATGGACATTAACTAGGTTAGAGAAGCTTATAACTACTTGACAAACATTCCAGAGAAGAAAAACATTTTATTCCATGAAGACAAGCTGGAAGGAGTGGCTTAAACTTAATGAGTCAGTTGGAATTAGGATGGATCTTTATCGGTCTGATATTTGTAACTGAAAGAAAAAGATGTATTAGCTTAAAGAAAAGCTTAGAGTTTTAAAAAGGCTGTATACAAGAAGAAAATATTATTCTATGAGGGTAACTTGGAGGGATCTAAATTTAATAAGTTAATTGGAGTTAGTTGGAATTTTATTGGCCTGAAAGTGAACTTTAAAGTATGTATGTTAAGAGGAAGTTAAAAAAAAGATGTATTAGAATGTTTTGATTTTAGAAATGTTTTTGAAGAAAAGTTTAGGTTTTTAAAATGGATGAAAAAAAGTATTTTTCCCTTTAAGATTAAAGAATCTGAAAGAATACAGTGAATTTTGTTAATATGAATGGTAATAGTTTATAAGGATTATTAAGTGCAAATAGAAATATATATTATTTCCACAGTAAGGAAGATAAAGCAGAAATGGTTAAATTGATTGTTTTATTCAAAGAGGCAAATATATTTAATTAGCATAGCAATAACAATAGCACTTAGACTTATATACCACTTCACAGTGCTTTTACAGCCCTCTCTAAGCGGTTTACAGAGTCAGCATATTGCCCCCAACAATCTGGGTCCTCATTTTACCCACCTCAGAAGGATGGAAGGTTGAGTCAACCTTGAACCTGGTGAGATTCGAACTGCCAAATTGCAGTCAGCCGGCACTCAGCAGAAGTAGCGTGCAGTACTGCACTCTAACCACTACGCCACCTTGGCTCTTAATAAAACATAATAAATTATGTTTTTATTTGGATATTACTTCTGGATATTGCCCATTAGCTTTCAATTCATTTTAGGTTCAAGTCATGTCACTTCACTTATGTAGATTATTGTAATGCACTCTATATGGAGCTTCCCTTGAAGATTCTACAGAGTATGAACAAACTGCTGTAACCCACCTGTTGGCAGGTAATACCTGTTACAGGCAAATAACTCTGGACGCAGGCTACTAGTGCTGGTTTGGACCTATAAAACCCTTATATGGCTTGGTTTCTAGAAAATTGCAGGCCTGTGTGCTTTAAACTGAATCTTCCAATCCATGCCACATGTTCCAAGTGGGAATCCTAAAGGTTTCCCAACTGTGGGAAATTTGGGAGAAGGAAATAAATTTGTTTTTTCTCAGTTGTGCCACAATCCTTCTAGAAACAAGATACCTGGAGATCTGGACAGTGACCTTGTTCCTGATTTTAAGAATGGCTGTTAAAATTGAGTTGTTCGGTAGGGTCCTTGTCATTCAGGATGCCTAATAATTATCACCATTAAGGTTTTTGTATTTCGAATAATAATGTAATAATTATTAATCATTAGATAATGTTTTAGGTGTTTACTGTGGTTATTTAAAATGTAAAGTGCCATGAATCCTTTAGGAGTAGGACAATATAAAAATATAATGAATGAATGAACAAATGCATAAATAAAATAAATAAATTCAAGATGCTTGTTTAAACTTATAAATTTCTTCAAAACGTGGAACCACAGTTTCGGGGGGGGAGCCACTTTCTAATAGCACTAGCACCAGGGGTGGGATTGAAATTTTTTAGCAACCGGTTCTCTGCCCGGTTGCTGGGTGGGCATGGCCATGGGGGCATGGCCTACTTGACCTCCTGCACCATGGTGTGTGTGGGGGGCGTTTTCACCCTCTCCAGGCTCCAGAGGCTTTCCTCGAGCCTCCAGGAGGGTGAAAATGACCTCCCCCGGGCTCCAGAGGCCCTCCGGAGGCCGGAAATGGACCCATTTCCAGACTTCCGGTACTTCCGGTAGGCCCATTTTTCGCCCTCCCCAGGCTCCGAAGGCTTTCCTCGAGCCTCCGGGAGGGCGAAAACAGCCTCCCAGTGCTCTGGAGGCCCTCCGGAGGCTGGAAACAGGCCCATTTCCGGATTTCCTTTACTTCCAGTAC
Organism: Thermophis baileyi; assembly: GCA_003457575.1. NCBI lineage: Eukaryota > Metazoa > Chordata > Lepidosauria > Squamata > Dipsadidae > Thermophis > Thermophis baileyi. The sequence continues at coordinate 4,441,323 of QLTV01000613.1, read as the reverse complement.
GGCCGTTTTTCATCCTCCCAGAGTCTCCGCGCGGGCCCTGCACTTACCTCGCATCCAAAACGGGCTGCGTGGACATTCCTGGGAGGGGAGGGGCGGGGTGGGCAGGGTCAGCCACTCCTTGCAACTACCGGTTCGGCGAACCAGATGTAAAATTAACATCCTGTTCACCTGAACCAGTCTGAACCAGCTGAATCCCACCCCTGACTAGCACTTAGACTTATATACCGCTTTACAGTGCTTTACAGCCCTCTCTAAGCAGTTTACAGGGTCAGCATATTTCCTCCAACAATCTGGGTCCTCATTTTACCCACCTTGGAAGGATGGAAGGCTGAGTCAACCTTGAGCTGGTGGGATTTGAACTGCCAAATAGCAGTCAGCCGGCAGTCAGCAGAAGTAACCACTCTAACCACTGTGCCACCAAGGCTCCATGTTATTAACTGTACTTAGGAACTTCTAAAGTCCTCCCTCAAATGTTCCCCATGCCAAAATATGGCAAGTAGCTTTCGCGTGTTGGGACTTTTTGGCGATTGCTCCCCTACTTTCGATGGCCTATCTGCTGAGCTATATCTAGAACCAACATTTTTATTTTTCTCGATATTTCAATTTGTAAATGTGATCTCCAACATATGTGAACCTTCACAAAAATATTTTTCAAGTACACTCCGGTTGCCTTCTCTTGTGTTATATATTTTGATTATCGCGTTTGTCTATTTTCATTGTTCAGATTGTATTTGGGGATCTGAGTGCTTTCTAAGTGACCCTGTGAAAATATTTTTTCTTTCTTTGAGAGGCAACGTCGAACTGAAACATGATAAACAAGCGAGCACTCAAACGAAACCTAAAGACGCATTGATTGCCTGGTATTGATGAGCTGCTTTGCATCATGCAGACATGTCAATCTGTTCAGCCATGAGTTGAGGCAGGGCTGATCTACTTAGGATGGCTGACACCACTTTTCTCATGAACGGTGCATAGACCCAGAGAAGCTGCTGTTACAAAGGGGGGTGGGGGTGGGAGGGATGTGAAATAGCTGTTCTACTGATTATACGGGGGGACACTGTCTCGTGTCACAGAATCACTGCTTCTCTTGGACTTCAAGGAAGCCAAGACTTCTTTTGAAGATCTGTCCAGAAAGATGAGTAAATATAATAAATACATCTATTTAATGAGTAAATATAATAAATACATCTGAGGTTAACAGACCAGGAAGAATTCTTTTTTTTACCATTTTTTATTTTATTTTTAAGGGCTGTGTTCCCTCTGGGAAATCTGTAAAGCTTCGAAGGACCTGTTGGCTATGAATAAAGCCAAGGTCAAAGCTAGACAGGACAAGAAGTCTTTCTCTATTCTCTCTCTCTCTCTCTCTCTCTCTCTTCTCTTTCAGCCTGATAAATGTGTTTATTCCTGTCTCACATCCATTTTGATGTCTCTTCCCTTGTCTTTCTGTTCCTTCCTTTTCCTTCCTTCTTCTATTGTACTTCATAGTCCTCCTCTCTATCTTGTTCTTTCTTCCATACTTTTTCTTCTTTCTGTTTCTTGTTCTGTTCTTCTTACCTTCTTCCTCCCGGGCTGAACTGAAAACGTCTAACATCATAGGAACAAAACTGCCTAATCTGCAATTTGCTGATAATAAGAGGCAAGTCTATGGCTTATAGGGAAAACTAACAGCACTCGGTCAATAGCTCCAGCATGGTTGATCTGTAGGTATGCATCTCATTCAGTAGAGATACTCATTCATTTCTTCATTCTATTTTTCTCATTCACCCATACAGATGTAATGTAATAAATCCTGGCAACATATGCGAGTTCAGACATACACCCTTACAAGCAAACTGATTCTAGATACCACAAATATTCATCTTGCCTTGTTTTCCACTCCACTCAAAATGAAGCCACCACCTTCAGCTTTATCCTGAATGTATCATTCAGCCCTGTGAGCTGACTCTTGCCATTTTGCTTGAAGATCAGGTTATTGGAAGGGCTGACTGGGTGGGGACAACAATAGCAAGAATATCTTTTGCCTCCTGGCTGTATCTGTTGGTACTCATTTTTAGTACCAACTCTCAGGGTTGAACTGTGTGGTCCTTGGTGCTCCCTGAGCTTGGTCGCTTTCTTTCAGACTTTTCATTACCAAAGTAGGTGACATAATCAATTCTAGAAGGAAATGCAGTTTGCCACTTCGTTTCAGCACTGATGAAACATCTGCAAGAACACGAAAGACAAATGAACCATCTGCAAGAAAACAACCAAGGACCCAATCATACCTTGGTTATTCTGACTACCCTTGTTTCCATGCTGACTTGTGTGTGTGTGTGTTTGTGTGTGTGACTTGGATTTCCCCTAAAAACAAATGATGTATGTATGGTTAAGGTGCATCACACTGTATGGGGTGGCTTCATTGGCTTTGGAGGAATGTGGGGAGGAGCAGGCCGGGGCAGGCCAGAGCCCCTCAGGATTGGGATGGCTTGTTAGCAAGGAGAAACAGGGGCAGGATGACTGAGAGAGGGCAAGCAGTGGATATGAGGAGCGACGGAGCTCAGGCAATGAGCAAGGACCGCCCCTCCTGATCCCCAAGCATGGAGAGTGGAGAGAAGGCAGGAACAGCACAGGCAGACCCGATGACTTGGGAGTAGAGCACCCCACCCCTCTTCACAAGGCACACTTGCGGACTGAGGTTTAAGGAGGAGCTGTGGGAGGGGCATTTGTCGGGAACAAACACTGAATTGATAGAGTTTGGTGTGCTGGTACAAACAGTTGGAGTTTGCAGGACTGCTTGCTTCTTCCTTACTTGTGGACTCAGTGCCTTCTTCCTGACTTCGTGGACTCAGTACCTTGTTCCTGACTTTATGGACTCATTGTTTGTTCCTTGTTTCGTGGACTCCTTTCACTTTGTTTTGCTGGAATGGGTGCAGCCAGAGGCTGCTGTGGGTGTGCACTTTGTTCTGGGACAAAAATTGCCAAAAATGTGGGAGCATTTGGGGGGCAATTTGGAGCATTAAAGGGGAGTTTGAACTCTCAGCTGGCTGTGTGACCTTTGTGCCTTGTCCCGGATCATCACATGCAGTTTCAGAGCATCTATGGGCTCTCCTTCAACTCAGCGCATGAAAAGGCCGCTTAAGGGATAGTTCTGCTGCAAGATAACATTGGCATGATTTTCTTGTGGGGAGCTTCTAGTGATATCAACCCACCTATTTCAAGATAAAGAATATATGCAAATATAACTCTTACAGACATGCATCTTGCTCTACCCATACTTACATTTCTTAATGGAATATAAATAAAACCTACTTTCTTCCACATACTTAAGCCCAGAACAGGATTCCTTATGCAATTCTATGCTCTACCTGTGAGTAGAGACAATGAGATTTTCTTAATTTTTTTTCCTCTCAAATACCCTCTTTATACAGATGAATTTGCAAACTGACAGAGCTGCTAATCTGCTGGGTCTGCTCACATCAACATAGCAGGTAGAAGCCAAAAGCTGATGCATGCAGCACTTGCTGTACTCTGAAAACTAAGCGCAGGAACCCATAGCTAACAAAAAATTGGCAATAAATACAGACAACATACCCTTTTGTTTGGTGTATCCCACTATTTATTTATTTATTTATTTATTTTATTTTGTCAAGTACGTATTTGATAATATACATAAGTATAACATTATTTGAATACATAAGATGGGTACAAATAAAAGGGAACATTTGGACAGGGACGGTAGGCACGCTGGTGCGCTTATGCACGCCCCTTACTGACCTCTTAGGAATGGGGTGAGGTCAACAGTAGACAGTCTAAGGGTAAAGTTTTGGGGATTTGGGGAGGAAACCACAGAGTCAGGTAGTGAGTTCCAGGCATTGACCACTCTGTTGCTGAAGTCGTATTTTCTGCAATCGAGTTTGGAGCGGTTCACTTTGAGTTTGTATCTGTTGTGTGCTCATGTATTGTTGTGGTTGAAGCTGAAGTAGTCATTGACAGGTAGGACATTGTAGCAGATGATTTTATGAACTACGCTTAGGTCATGCTGAAGGTGACGTAGTTCTAACTTTTCTAAGCCCAGAATTTCAAGTCTGGTGGTGTAAGGTATTCTGTTGCGAGCAGAGGAGTGGAGGACTCTTCTCGTAAAGTATCTCTGGACACGCTCAATTGTATTAATGTCCGATATGCTGTGGGGGTTCCAGACAGATGAGCTGTATTCAAGAATTGGTCTAGCAAATGTTTTGTATGCTCTGGTTAATAGTGTAATATTACCGGAAAAGAAACTACGTAAGATTAGGTTTACAACTCTTAATGCCTTTTTGGCGATGTTGTTACAGTGGGCTCTGGCACTTAAATCATTAGATATGAGTACTCCAAGGTCTTTGACAGAGTGAGGGTCGTCTGCAAGGTCGTGTCCATTCAGTTTGTATTTAGTGTTCTGATTCTTTTTGCCAATGTGTAGGACAGAGCATTTGTTGGTTGAGATTTGGAGTTGCCAGTTGTTTGACCATTCTGACACAAAGTCAAGGTCTTTTTGAAAGGTAGCGGTGTTGTCGGTAGTGTTAAAAAGTTTTACATCATTGGCTTATAATGTGATCGCAAAGGTCATTTATGTAAAGTATAAAGAGTGTTGGTCCTAGTACGCTGCCTTGAGGGACACTGCTGTTAACATGTGTGGGATTTGATAGGGCGCTCCCTATTTTGACCACTTGTTGTCTGTTTAACAGGAATGCAGCTATCCAGTTATGTAGGGGTCCAGCGATGCCATAGGATTTTAGTTTCAGAAGTAGTTTGTCGTGTACCACTGAGTCGAAGGCTTTACAGAAGTCTATGTAAATTGCGTCTATTGTTTTGCCCTGATCAAGTTTTGAAGTCCATATGTTTTTGCATTTAGTAGTTGTGGATTACAGGATAATAATAATATTGG
>QLTV01000613.1:4414338-4436173 GCA_003457575.1 Thermophis baileyi | reverse complement strand
TTTTCAATGTTATCTTCTGTGAAATCTATTTGTGTTAAATCGTTGTAATTATTTGTGGTATGACTAGGGAATTTTGGGCATGAGCCGTTGCTGTTTACAAAGACTGAGCCGAAGAATTGCATTCTTTGCCGTTAAGTCCTTTTAGCGGTGGGATGGATCTCGAGTCCTTAAGTTTGTTGTTTACAAAATTGTAGAAGGCGCGGTTGGATTTTGTGCGCAGAAGGTTTTCCTCTTGTTTGCTGTGATAGTTGGAGCATTCAGTCTTTATTTGGTGGCATATATTTTTGTAGCGGTTTTTAAAGTTAGCTACGTAGCCAGTTTTGTTTTTCTACCAGAGAGATTTTTTTTTTGATTGGAGCTTCCTTATTGATATGGGCAGTTTTTTTGTTTTTGTTATGGTAGTTATTAGTGGTACATGTAGTTTGATAGTTCTTTTGACTTCAAGCAAGAAAATGTTATAACAGTCATTGGCAGTGTTACAGCCAGAGATTAGGGTTTACCAGTCTAGAGATGAGAGGTCAGCGTCTATGAGTTCATAGTTGGCTTTTTTGAAGTTGTAATTGGGTATCCCATCTTTAAGGTGATTTTTGTAATGGTGTAAATTGAGACAAAAGTCAATCATGCTGTGGTCGCTGTTGGAAAAGGGTTCTTTTATTTGTAGTCCATAAATTGAGCTTAGGTTGTTGCAGAAGATGAGATCGAGGCAGTTGTTAAGTCTAGTGTTGTTAGTTACTAGCTGATCTAGTCCCAGATTGGTAACAGCGTTGTATAGGATTGCATGGATGGGTTCAGTCGTGCATTCGTTTAGAGTCCAATTAATAAGAGGTAGATTGAGGTCACCAAGAAAGATAAGAGGGTATGGGCAGGAGGCTGCCCATGTTAGCAGTGAGGTTAATTTGTTCGCATGTCATAGTTAGGGGCTCTGTAACATAGTAGGAAGTGAAGTGTGGTATTTAAGGACAATTCGCAGACGATGGTTTCAGGAAGAGTGAGTTCATGTGTAACTTGAATATTTTTTAGGTTTACTGTCTTTTTGTAGAAGATAGCTACTCTGCCTCCTCCGCAGGTTTCACAGTCAGACTGGTAAACAAGATAGTCTCTTACTGTGATAATGGAGTCTGGGAGGGATTCACAGACAAATATAATGTCAAATGTGGCAGTATTTAATAAGAGGAGGAGTTCAGGCATTTTGTTAATGATGCTTCTTGCATTAATTAGTTTGCATTTGAGGTTAGTAGTGGTTGATATTGAGGAACTAAGGGGTGTGCGTACCTAGTTTTGGTTGATGGTGGATTGGATGTTGGTTTGTTATTGGGGGATGGTGGGTTGGATGTTGGGGGATGGATTGTGGGCCTTACTTTTGATGCAGTCGGCGCAGTAATCTATGTATAAGTCAGTGTCACCTAGTTCTTGGTGTCTTTTGAGTTCTGCGCGGAATTCACTGGAGCGGATACATTGTAATATGGATAGGTCCGGTCTTGATCTAAGTTTGCTGTGGATGGAGTTGGCTCTGGCAATGGAATTTATAGTGTAAATAAATTTCCATTTGCTGGACTCGTTTTTACATACTACTCTGCAGAATCGGGGGGCCACCGAGCCGTCGTTGTTCTTGTACTCAGGGCCATCTCTGGAAACTTCAATGATTTCATCGGGGGTGATGATTGGTGTATGGTGGCTGCTGATGATGCTGCATACCTTTGTGATGTCAGGCTCATTGTTGTCATCTAATCCAAATAAAATTGTGTTTTGATGTTTTTGTTTGCACTCAATGGTATCTTTGATGAGTATGGAGATGTTGGTAGTTTCATTGGTAGATCCTTGTGGTTGTGGTTGTGGTTGAGGTGATGGTTGTCAAGTTGGGATGGGAATTTGGTCTGTTGAGTTTTCATTTTTCTGTGTTGAATTTTTTTCCCCTAAAGATGTAAAACGTGATTCTAGGCATGCTAGTAAACGTGCTTCTAAATTTGTTTCTATGGAGTCCATGGTTGTTTGCTGTGTTTTTATGATTGTTTCTAGGGTGTGGATTCTGTCAGACATAGCGATGAAGTTATCCAGTTTTGGTAAACAGGATGGACATAGATAGGGAAATGTAGGAGTTTCTTGAAGAAAGTTGGCTACATGTTTGTTTATTCCTAGGCAGGTGTGGTGGGCATATTTGGCACATATGCGACATTTCTTGAATGCATCATATTCGTTGATAGCATCATTACATTTGTAGCATGTGTTGGGGTTGTTTGGGTTGTTGCTGTTATCGATGTCTTTTGTTTGTGAGTGTTTGGTGGTGGTGTTTTTGGAGTTTTGGCCTGGCATGGTCACTGATCAGTTAGTGTTTGACAAAAATAATTAATCAATGTCAGTAATAAATCGTGAAAAGAGTTTTGTAATAATTGACTTTTACTTCCTCATGTAGTTACTGTTGTACTTCTATATGTAGCTTCTAACGTCCTTTTTGGGGTGCCTTTTGGTGCTGTTCTTTGTATTGAGTTGGGGTCTTCCAGTGGGAGGATTTTTAAAATGGTGGCAGATTCAAATCCAATCCGGTTTAAAATGGTGGAGGAGATATCGGTGGTGGTTTAGTTTTATGTGGGAGTTTAAAGGAGCCAGCGCTACAGGGAATAAAATCCTCACGGGGTCAGAGGGCTCTTCAGGGAAGTTTGATGAAGTAGGCACTCTGGGGAGCAGATTCTTTGGGGAATCCTGATGGAGCTGGAGCTGGAGCTGGAGCTGGCGCTTTGAGGAATCTTCACAGAGCTTCCTCTCGGAGGCGATACCCTCACGGTTCTTCGGGGAACCCTCACAGCTCTTCGGGGAATCCCTCTCTAGTGCTATGGGGAATCCTTATCGAGGTGCTTCAGGGAATCCTCACAGAGCTTCCTAGCGCTTCGGGGAATCCCTCTCCCGGTGCTTTGGGGAGTCCTTCTCAGGGCATTGTGCTATGGGGAATTCTTTCTGAGGTGCTTCGGGGGATCCACATGGAGCTTTTAAGGCACTTCGGGGAATCACCACACCTCGGGAAATCCCCACGTTGTTCGGGGAGACCACGTGGAGCCTTCGCGGAGGGAATCTCTTTCCTCCCGGAGTGGGTTATCCGGGGGATAATGTATCAGCAGCAGTAGCAAGGGTTTGTGGAACTTGCTTTGCCTGCCTCATGGGAATTGGCGGCAGTAGCTGAGATTGCGGTGGGGATCTGATGGTGGCTTTGGTGGGCGCTTTAGAACAAAAGTTTCACCTCACCTCATCTCAAGCCGGTCTCCGATGATTGGGCACTCCGGAGCTTCCCAGTGATATTCTTAGTCTCCTGAAGCTTCACGGAGTCCACGGTGACTATTTCGAGGTAGGGATGCGGTGGGTGAGCCTTTTCTAAGTATTTTTCTAATACTTTTCTAAGTATTTGGTGATTTCCTCGAAGTAAGGATGTGGTGGGCGCTTCGGAGCGAGAGCCTCACCTTTGGAATCTTTGGAAGAGAAGGCTCCCTTATAATCCTAACTGCTAGGTAAAATACCAGTCAATACCAGAAAAATAGATTGCATGAGCAATTAAAATTAACGTTTAGAAAAAATGGATATGCTAAACTAAGCATTTTAACCAGTGACACTGGACCTGAGTCTTCCATAGAGAGAAGAAACTTTGCCAGGAATAACAAATCCCATCTTGAAGCACGGTAAAGCCAGGGCTTATTTTATCCTTAAAGAAGACTATTTTCAAAACAGCAGACACTCCCATACAGTGCACGATGCTTGACATCCAAGCCTACATTATCTGACAATGTGAACATTCGGAAATGTTGAACAGCTGAGAGGAGCTTACAAAAATAACTCCAATTGTGTGAAACAGAGGCTTCATTATCACCTCTAAATGGCAAATCCTGTGTTGATGGCATTTCATTTCATGAAGGCCTCAATTTGAACTCATTTCCCCTTGACAGCAGGAAAACTGTTGGGAAGATCTATCTCAGTGTGGTGACCCTCAAGATTATCTTCCCTTTCATCCCCAAATACAGATTTTAAGGCACAGATTTTAAGTCCGTAGATCTCTCAGAAGAAAGGAGAGATCCCATGGCTCCTATCACCTCTCCAAAAGACCAAATGTTGCAGGAATTTTTTTCTTGTATCTCCCATTTTCTATTGATACCTCCTTAATCTTTGAGGAGACAAGTGATAAATTATGTTCTCACCTATCACAGCAGTTCTTCCTAATACCACGTCCCATCTTTCTCTCTGAGCTTCAAGGCACACTAGAGCTTTGTGGGTGTGAATGGATCATCTTACTTAGCAGATTATTAGTATAATTGGTATTGCCAGAGTGCGCAGCTTTAGCTCTAGGTAGGTGTCGATGTCAAAGAATGAGCCTGGAATTTTTTATTTTATTTTTTGCACTGTGACTGTGTTGACGCTTAAGGAACATATACTGGGAAAGAAACCTTAATCCTCACACAAGGCAACTCTTTAGTAGGGTTTCACGTTATTCAAGTTGGAAATGTTATTTATTTATTCTGTCTGACAGTCATCTGCACTGGGTTCAGCCTTTTGGATTTCATTTGCCAATGTATCACACAAAAATGTAAATGATACTACAGCAAGGATGATACAATAACAAAGATTTGGAGGGTGATTTCTTTTCTTTTTCAGCATGATGGTGGCATTTAAGAGCCGAGGTGGCGCAGTGGTTAGAGTGCAGTACTGCAGGCTACTTCAGCTGACTGCTAGCTGCAGTTCGGCGGTTCAAATCTCACCGGCTCAAGCTTGACTCAGCCTTCCATCCTTCCGAGGTGGGTAAAATGAGGACCCAAATTGTTGGGGGCAATATGCTGCCTCTGTGAACCACTTAGAGAGGGCTGTAAAGCACTATAAAGCGGTATATAAGTCTAAGTGCTATTGCTATTTAGTAGCTGACTCAGGTTTCCCCAAAGGATTAAGTTATTGGTTCAAAAATATATATATTATACATGCGCATCTGTGCGACCCTTGCGGAATAAATTTGAGAAGGACGTTGCTAAGCAAGACAATTGTTAAGTGAATTTTGCCCCATTTTGTGATCTCTATTGACACAGTTGTTAAGTGAATCATTGCAGTTGTTAAGTTAATAACATGCTTGTTAAGTGAATCCAGCTTCCCCATTGACTTTGCTTATCAGAAGGTCACAAAAGGTGATCACATGACCCTGGGACACTGCAACTATCATAAATACATGCCAGTTGCCAAGCATCCAAATTTTGATCATGTGACCATGGGGATGCTGCAATGGTTGCGAGTCTGAAAAACGGTCGTAAGTTAATTTTTTCTGTGCCATTGTAACTTCAAAAGACCAGTTGAAGACTCTCGGTACAGCTGAAATCACTCATCTGCCATCCAGGCAAAATAAAACAATATTTCACTGATATACCTAAAGAAAACTTAAGTATTTTTTATGATTAAGTGTTTATGTAGTATTTTTAAAGCATTTATTTTACGTATTTTCATTTTTAATGAAAATTCTTCATTGTTGCTCCCACTTGTGGTATTTTCAAAATAGTAGAGGGGGGCCAGGCTTCAAAGGTTTTTTTCCAGCTTCTCTTTGGGGCAATCAATAGTAAAATGGTCATTTTTACATCATTAAAGAAAAGAGATGCATCTCCACGAAACAAGACATAATCCTGCAATCGAAAGTATTGGGTGTTATTATTTTCGAAGGCTTTCATAGCTTGGCATCTCCAGGACTGACTCCACCAAATGGATCCCATCTGGCCTGCTAGATCATGCAGGGAGTGGCTTTCTGGTGTCCAAGAATTCCAGGATGTCCAAGCAGCCAAAGCTAGAAGCTGCTGGTTCTCCGTTGCAGCCCCAAAGCTGTGGGCTGGGCTCCACCTGAAATCAGACTGCCCCCCCCTTCCTGACAGCTTTTAAGAAGTTATTAAATGTGAAGAATTTTTTTTAAACAGACTTTCTTCTAACACCAACCCTGGTGCATTAATTTCCTTCCTTCCTTCCTTCCTTCCTTCCTTCCTTCCTTCCTTCCTTCCTTCCTTCCTTCCTTTCCTTCCTTCCTTCCCTCCCTTTTCCTCCCTCCCTCCCTCCTTTTCCCTCCCTCCCTCCCTCCATTCCTTCCTTCCCTCCCTCCCTCCTTTTTCCTCCCTCCCTTTCTTGCAATTTGGATTGTATGTTGTTTTAATACAGCTGTTGTTCTTTGCACTGTAGTATTGTAATACCAAGATCTGCAAGACTACAGCAGGAAATCTAAATAAATCTTTAAGATGATTAGAAATATCAAAAATATTTGTTGTACTCTATATAGAATTGCAGTTAGGAGAAAATCTGACCAGGCAATTTATGAGCCTGTTCAGTTTCTGTCCAGATGTTAACAATTGATAGGCAGGTTCAAGATCTGTCCTTTGATTTCTCATATTCTAGATATGAATCACCTGAATCTTCTTTCTTTTATAGTGATCCCCAACCTTTCTGGCATCAGGGACTGATTTTGTGGAAGACAATATTTCCACGGACGAGGGTGGGGATGGTTTTGTGTGAAACCTAGATCCTGTGATTGAGCAAATAAAGCTTCGCTCGCTTCCCACTTGCACAGCCTGGTTCTTAACAGGGCACAGCCTGTGAGTTAGGGACTCCTGTTCTTATAGACCTCGGGCAGGTAACCTTTGGGTTACCTCACCACCTACATCTAGCAACACCTGACCAAAAAACACAGGATGAGAATAATGATGTTTTGCCTACATGCGAATGGGTAGAGCTGGAAGAAGACCTGGTTCTGAGAAGGCTAGTTTTATTTGTTTTTTTGCTGTATGCAAAAACACCCAGAAGGCTTATATTGGAAAAGCAGTGCAAAATAGTGTTTCAGTAATTGGACAATTTGCCACCAAATTCCAGCATATCACAGGCATGGCCCAGGTACTGATGGTTTTTTGATGGTTTTTCCACCTTTCAATTTTGTCTCTAGCACTTTTTCACTTTTGGGATGTCTTCTTTACTAATCACATTCTTAACTTCTCCACATTTGATGTTATCCAATTGTAAAATGTTATCATTCAGAGACAAACATCCTCCACACAAGCTTCCCCAGTGCCATCTGCACCAGTTTGTCACACTGCTTTGTTCTCTACCTGTTCTGACCCAGCTCCCAAATATGACAAGCACACTGTTTTTAACTAAACATTCCCTTTATTAGGAGTGCCAGCAACCCTGGCAAAGAGTCTCTTAGCACAGCAGGCTAACGAAAAGTCTCTAAGTGCCTGTGGAAAGTGAAGCTCGCTCCCTTTCCCCCTGAAATGACTCCAATGCACCAGGAGTCTCTCTCTCTCTCTCACCACACTCGTAACGGAAGTCCTGGAAGGTGTGCTTGCTCTGTTTCCAGCAGCAGAGACACACACTCCGAAGGCGCGCCCAACTCTCAGTGCTGCAGATTCCAAGAAAGATTTCCGATACAGTTCCAGACAGGATTCAGAAGTTCAGACTATGAGTGGCTGACTGACAGGAAGACGAATAGTTGTCTGCCACACTTATTTGTCTCTGCCCCCTGCCTTTTATCCCCAAAGCTAGGGTGGGACTTAGCTAGCAGCGGTGGCTCTTCCGTCCTGAGGATCGGCCCATAGCTTCCTGCTGCTCTCCTCTTCTCTGCCTTCTATGCATCCACACGTCAGGCATGGGACCCAGCTGTTCCTCCCCTTCCTCAACAGCCACCTCCGGAACTGGGGACTGTTGACTCTTCATCTGGGGGCTGATGGATGGCCCAGGCTCTGCCTCTGTCTCTATCTCTGACAGCTCCATTCCCTCTTCCCCCTCGGAGCTCTCAGATTTCTTGATGCTGGCCCCAACTCCCACTCCACCTCCTCATCTGATTCGGCTGCCGGAGGGGCCAGCGGCCGACAGGCTACAACATTACCATCAGGAATCCAATGCAATGCAAGGTATAGATCCACAATTTGGGAACAAGTTCACAATTTTTTCAGAATCTAATGAACAGAATATGCAGCCATTTTTGCTAAAGTATGAAAGTTCTATGAGCGACTGCCAAAACAAAATCATGTAAAAATTTAAGAGAAATGCTACACTAAACTGTTTTCTGTAGTAACTGCTTTTCTTTTCTAAAATTAAAACTAAGGTTAACATAAATATATGTACAAGGTTAACACACACATCCAAGTATCATAAGACAAATTTGCTAATATTTAGATAAATGTGTGTTATAATTACCATAATGAAATCTGATTATATTACAGGTAGTCCTTGACTTACAAAAGTTCATTTAGTGACCGTTCAAAGTTACAATGGCAGTGAGAAAAGCGACTGTTCACCGTTTTTCACACTTATAACCCATTACAGCATCCCCATGGTCATGTGATCAAAATTTGGAAGCTTGGCAACTGACTCATATTTATGACGATTGCAGTGTTTTGGGGTCATGTGATCACCTTTCGCGAATGTCTGACAAGCAAAGTCAACGGGGAAGCCAGATTCATTTTACAACCATGTTAACTAACAGTGATTCATTTAACAAGTGTGACAAGAAAAGTCATCAAATGGGGCAAAATTCACTTAACAAATGTCTCACTTAGCAACAGAAATTTTTGGGTCAGTTATGGTCGTAAGTTGAGGACTACTTGTATAGCAGCCCTACTGAAAGCCTCGTTACCCAAATTCTTTTATTCTTTTATTCTTATATTGAAGAAGAGTCTCTGCCCAAGGAATTATTTTACAATTCTCCTCAGACCTTCATTAAATTAAATCATTCTGCCTTCTGCCAAAAATATCACATCATTGAGACAGGACCGGCAGCGATATTAAAGGGTGTTGCTTTTCTAAATCTTTGACCAATATATAATTGAGCTTATATTTCAAAGCCAAATTTTGTGCAACTGAAACTTTTCAAAAAATACTTCATATTTCTGAGATCTCTGATGAAAGAATGAAAAAGAGAGAAAGAAAGAGGGAGAGAGAGAGAGAGAGAAAGAAGAAAGAGAGAGAGAGAGAGAGAGGGAGAGAGGGAGAGAGAAAGGCGCAAGGTTTCTCTTCCCCACCGCCATAAAAAAAAAAAAAAAAGGAAGAGAGAGAGAGAGGGAGGGAGGGGGGGAGGGAGGGAAGGAAGGAAGGAAGGAAGGAAGGAAGGAAGGAAGGAAGGAAGGAAGGAAGGAAGGAAGGAAGGAAAGAAAGAAAGAAAGGAAGGAAGGAAGGAAGGAAGGAAGGAAGGAAGGAAGAAAGAAAGAAAGAAAGAAAGAAAGAAAGAAAGAAAGAAAGAAAGAAAGAAAGAAGTTAACTTGTCAGAGATTTCCAAAACTTCTGGTTACTTTGGGAGAAACCTTTCAGTGGCACTTCTGAAAGATGCTGCATTATAACATCGATTAAATCCATGTATTATTTCAAAGTCAAAAAGCCGGCACAGCTAATAGATGTGTTAACGAAGACTGCCAATCCATGTGCTGCCAACAATTTTACTAGCAAGGTCTCAAAAGAACAGTTGCAAGATTACTGCATATTACAATATGGCAATTATATGTATTTACCTTAATTATATACTTAGACATAATTATAATAATTGCATGTATAGGTCATATTTGACAAAATTTTAAAAAGGAAAACTCTAGCAAAGCTCACCATAAGACTGATGAAAGAAATATGGTGATGCTAGGAGAAATTTAAACAATAGAAGGACATTTTAAAAAGAGCTTCAATCTTCAGGCACAATTTGATATTGATATTTATGAAGGAGCAGTCTACCATATTCCACATTGCTGATCCCACATACAGTACTTAATTCTTGAGTATTAATTTCTCCTCTTTCTCCTCTTTAAGAAATATTTAATTCCAGAGTCAGACAGATGTTCAGACCGGATTTGGCATTTTTGTCCATCTCTTGAGACTTTCACAAGGACCTGGTATAGGGAGAGTAGATGTTTGGTGGTATTAAAGGTATTGTTGGAGGATGTAAGCTATTCAAACCAAAGCTGCCATTTGCAATTGACCGATGGTGATTTTGTCAATGCTGGTGATGTTCAAGAGATGCTTCAGATGTTTTAGGATTGCACCCAAGGGTCCTATTATAATTGGCCCTACTTTTACTTTCTTTTGCCACAGTCATTCTACTTCGATTTGCAAGTCTTTGTATTTTGTGATTATTCTCCAGCTCTTTCTCTTCTCTTCTACTGTCTCCAGGTACCGTCACATCCACTATCCAGATGTTTTTGCCTTTGTAATCGACAATTGTTAAGTCTGGAGTGTTATATGCTTGTCTATCTGAATTCTTGTCTATCTGATGCTTGTCTATCTGAATTCTAAAATCATAGAACACTTTAGCTTCTTCATTTTGTATTTTTTGTCTATTTTGTGGTCCCACCAGTTCTTGCTCGAAGGCAAATGGTATTTTTTGCAGATCTTCCAGTGCACCATTGTTGCTAATTTGTCATGCTGTTGTTTGCAATCTGACTGTGCAATCTTCTTGCAGCTGCTAACTAGGTGGTCCCCTGTTTCTACAACTTCTTTACAAAGGCGGCATTCATTGTTTGTTGCTGTCTTCTCAATTCTGGTTTTGAATGCATTTGTTTCTAAAGTTTGGTCTTGTGCAGCCAGAATTAGCCCCTCTATCTCTTCAACTTTTCTGCTCTTAGCTATTACCAGGTCTTGTTGCTATTTGCTTTATCTGCTAGGTTTTTTTTAAAAAAACTAGCCATGTAATACTTTGCTTTGCCATGTCTCTTTTCTATTCTTCATTTGCTCTTTTTTGTCAGTCAGTTTATTATCATAGTTCATCCCACAGTCAGCCAGATGTTTATAAGAGGATTCGACATTTTTATCCACCTATTGAGTCCTTCCCAAAGACCTGGGAGAGGCCAAAGTTGTTTTGTTTGATGGTGTTAAAGGTGTCATCTCAAGATGTAAGCTGTTCCTAGTATTATTATTATTAGCAAAGACATATACCAGTTCCAGCTCTAGTGGTACCATATAAAGACCGATGAAAAATGTGTGGTCCATCATGATATGATCTGCAGAACCACCTCCTTTGCTGAAATGGAAATATGACATATAGAAAATAACTGGCATACATACCCCTTGATGTTATAGTCTTTTAAAGCTGAGCTTTGGTAAGCAGTATGTTTAATCGGTTTAAATAAAGCCTAGTTTTTATTTATTCATGAAGCTTACCTATTGCTTTCCAGTGCTTGGCACCAGTGTTCAGTCCTAACTGCATTATACATGCTGCAGTTTTCAAAAATGCAAGCGGGATTATGAAGATTTGTAAAATAAATATTTTTTTTAATATTCTTTTGTAAACATTCCAGTATGCAAAATAGCAGCAGTAAGTGGAAGCTCCCAATGTGTCTATTGATTACTGTTTTCTACAATTTCTTTTTCTTTTTTTAATCTTTTGCAATGCTAGAAAATATGAAGATTTAGTCTATCTGATTGGCAAACCCAGCATTTCAGTTTTATAGAAGTCATGAACTTTCCAAGGAGATAGGTAACTCTGCAGAACCATATTAAAAAAAATTCTTTCTGATATCAACAAAGACACAAAATGACTATTTAAAAAAACAAACCAAAAATGACAAGTCTTTTTCTAGGATGGCATCTTTCAATTTATGTTCTATTTCATTTTTAAAATCATTGGTTTGTTCTTTAGTCTTTGGACATGGTGTAGAACATAGAAATGAGTTTGACACTGATGGAAGAGACTTATGATTGAGTAAATACATGTGATACAGGTAGTTCTTGACTGACCATGATTGAGGCCAAAATTTCCATTGCTAAGTAAGACAATTGTTAAGTGAGCTTGATTTTACAGCCTTTTTTTTGCCACAGTTCCCAGGGTCACATGATCAAAATTCAGACGCTTGGCAACGGGTTCATATTTATGACGATTTCAGAGTCCCGGGGTCATGTGATCACCTATTGCAAACTTCTGACAAGCAAAGTCAATGGGGAAGCCAGATTCACTTAATCACCATCTTACTAACTTAATCTGCAGTGATTCACTTAACACCTGTGGCAAGAAAGGTTGTAAAATGGAGCAAAACTGACTTAACAGCCATCTCACTTAGAAACAGAAATTTTGGGCTCAATTCTGGTCGTAAGTCGAGGACTGCCTATAAACACAAATAGATAGGAGTGAATCAGTGGTGGGATTCAAATTTTTTTACTACCGGTTCTGTGGGCATGCCTTGGTGGGTGTGGCGTAGCTTGGTAGGCGTGGCTTGGTGGGCGTGGCATAGCTTGGTAGGCGTGGCTTGGTGGGCGTGGCAGGGGAAGGATACTGCAAAATCTCCATTTCCTCCTGATCAGCTGGGCCTCGGGAGGCAGAGAATAGATGAGGGTGGGGCCAGTCAGACATGGTATTTACCAGTTTTCCGAACTACTCAAAATTTCATCTACTGGTTCTCCAGAACTGGTCAGAACCTGCTGAAACCCACCTCTGGAGTGAATCCTTTTTCATCCTGCTCTGCAGACTTCCCCCCCTTTCAAGCAATAGCAATAGCACTTAGACTTATATACGTCTTCCTAGTGCAGTGGTTCTCAACCTTTCTAATGCCGCGATCCCCCCACGACCCCCCCGCACCCCCTCCCTGCACGGGATGAGGTGACAAAGGGGGCGTGGCCCTGGACGCCGCCATTTGGGTTCTTTTACCCTCTGCGCATGTGCAAAGCATTCTGCGCATGCGCAGAGGGTAGAAGAACCCAAATGGCGGCGTCCAGGCTACCAGCTGTCCGGCGACCCGCAGTCACGGCCGAACCGGGACCTTTTCACTCCTGTAGTGACGGTGGCACCAAAATGGCGGGCTAATGCGCGTGGCGACCCCTGTGAAATGGTCGTTCGACCCCCAAAGGGGTCGCGACCCACAGGTTGAGAACCGCTGTCCTAGTGCTTTACAGCCCTCTCTAAGCGGTTTATAGAGTCAGAATATTGCCCCCAACAATCTGGGTCCTCATTTTACTGACCTCGGAAGGCTGGAAGGCTGATTAACCTTGAGCTGGTCAGGATCGAACTGCTGGAGTGAGCAGTGAATTAACCTGCAGTACTGCATTCTAACCACTGTGCCACCATGGCTCAAGCACCAAAAAAGCCAGAGAGATGTAAACAACTACAATGACAAAAGAACCAAAATTCAGAAGAATAGATATAAACAGTGCCCAGGCTTGGTTTATGGTCCAGGAAGCGGGAAAACGCAGGACTGTGTCATATGGACTTTCCATTTAATCTATCATGGCTCTGATCTTCCATTTAAAATAATGCATAACAGTTATTATAACAAATAATGGTTGGCAAAGCTTTGGGGAAAAGACTAAAGCTTTACTCCTTGAATTAATACCTCAGGAGCCATAAACTGCAGCAATATACAATGTAGGCAATAGATACAAAGTTATAAACTTCAATGAGATGGGATCCCATGATTGCAAAAGGAAAGGGCACCTTGATTATTCCGTGAGATAAAGTTAATTGAAGAAAGTTTGATTAGTGACCCCTCCTTTTTTTGGTAAAGTCATTTGAAAGAGTAAAAAAGATGAAGAAAAACCAAAAGGAAAAATAATTGGAGGATTAGCTTTTCTTTCCCTCTCCCCACTACAGATAGTATTATGATAGCCTTATGAAAGGAGAATTTAAAACCCTGATTTACAGCAGAAAAGGCATGTTAAAAATAGCAGCATCAATGTGTCTTTAATCAGTATGTTTTTTTTAAAGAGTTGTTTTAATATCAGTTCATCAGATATATGGAACCACCACGCACAATCAAAATGCAAATTGGCACCAGCCATTTGTAATCTGGACGGAAGAAACGCAAGACGTTCAACGTGCATAATTTTTTTCCCTATATATCAAATACATTCTGGAAAGCCTAAGAAATTGAGGAAAGTCTACTTTCCATCAGACATTACTGTCACTTTCTTTCATTTACTACTCCACTCACAGGTTGTTTACCTCTAAAGGTGAAACAGGAAAAGACTAATTCCTAATATCTTGAAACCTAAAATGTCAATCAATGCGGTTCAGAAAGATAACTGACAAGAGATAGGTTTGCCTTCTTTTCCATGCAAAGAAATAGAAACTAGAAATTCATTTAAATTGTAGAGCATTATTGCTTCATTCTTAGAGAGAATGAACTAATAATGCTCTACAATTTAAATGTAGAGCATTAAGCGATTAAGATTAAGAAAATCTATGTGGCCACTGAGAGTCTCCATAAATTTGATGGCATGTAATCAACCAATTATAGGTTGATTGTGGTTGGGAGTCATGTTGTTAAGTGAGTCATGTGCAATTTTACGACCTTTTTGCCATAGTTGTTAGGTGAACCATTGCAGTTAAGTTAATCACACAGTTATTAAGGAAATTCCCTTCCCTTATTGACTGCTTGTCCAAGGCTGGCTGGGAAGGTCATCAATGGCGATCATGTGACTCCAGGATGTGACTCCAAATTTTGATCATGTGACCATGGGGATGCTGGGATAGTTGTAAGTGTCTTTTTTTTCCCCAGTGCTGTTATAAGTCCGAATGGTCACTAAATGGATGGTTGTAAGTCAAGGACTACCTGACAGAGTTGGAAGGGACCTTGGAGATCTTCTAGTCCAACCCCCTATACCATTTCAGACAAATAGTTGTGCAAAAATATCGAAAGCTTCATGAATTTGCATGTCATCCTTGCAGAGGGGCCATGCTAATCCTCGATGTATAGTTTCAATTTTAGTATATGTGCTACCAAAGCGAAGAGACTCGACCTCCTAGAGTTGAGAAATAGTTAAAAAGAAGAAAGAAAAACCACCCTTTTTCTGAATCAATATATTTTTGATGAAGACATTTCAGATAGGTTTCCCCCCCCTTTTATTTTTTTACAAAATACTTAATAGTAAATGAGAGAAATGTTTGTTGTAAGAATTGTATGGCTCATTCTTATATTTCCTGTTGTCCCACGATAAATATCCTACACTGGTAAATGAAATCTGAGCACTTACAAGAGGTGTTTGGTTGATTCAGGATACAGAAGGATTATTATAAGCTTGGGAGAGAAAAGAGATTTACAGAGTTGACACTGAAATCAGCCTTTCTTGAATACAAAAAGCATTGAGAAGAAGCACTCAGCTGTCCTTGAAATTTAGAGAAAAGTGTTGACATCCTCATTTTCCCTGTTTTCTAAAAACTTAACAATTACCAATAAATCCTAAGAGTTACCAAGTTCTAGATGTTTTCTATAATGTGTGTTGAGTAAGATATAACTTGTATTCGCTTGTGCATTTTAAATACAGCCTGATTAGCCACATAATATAATGATCTTAAAACAACTTATCAGACCCAAATGTTGTGTTGCCTCATTTGTATTCCCTTCTCATAAATCCTCCCAAGCAGATGTATATACTTGTTGTCAGCCGTATTTGTCACAGCACAAGCTGTCTTTGGCCCATTTTTCAGGATGCTGTTAGACATGATTTATCGTGGGGTGTCATTCCTGCCGTTTTCTTTGCAAACCTCCCTCCCCTGCCTTGAATGAAGAAGTCATCTAGTTGAGAATCCGAATGGTGGAGAAGAGAACTAGATAATCAGAGACTTGGTTGATCACTCTTCCACAAGGCAATTCCACTCTGGCTATAGATTTTTTTTTTTTAAGGGAGGGATTTCAAACTCTGAGAAAAAGTAATCACACCCTTAAATACATAAATCAATACAGTCTGTGCTGTTAAATAGAAAGCTGTATTTTTCTTATGTTACTTTAATCTGTTTTATTAGAGTGAAGTGAAGCTCCTCCGGCAATCAGAATGCAGAAGGCGACTATCCAATTATCACTTTATAAAACTGTTCATAGGAATGAATACAAAGGCAGCATATCAGTCCCACATGTATATTCACTCTCCTGTTGGATAAGGACTCAACAGTAAGGTCAGTCTTTCAAGAGCTTGGTCTACCACCACAGCATCTTGGCCATTTAAAAAGAAGAATATAAAATCCTCCTGATAAGCCCTTAAAATTAATGCCTGCTTTAAACATCCGCCTTTGAATTTAGCAGACTCTGACTCTGAGTTTCTCACATTGCCCTAAGCTGGGCCTTACTTGACCATGGCTTGTTGATTAAATTATCATTGGTTGATTGCATACAAGTTAGCAAGTTGTACATCAGACTTCACCAAGACAAACTAAAGACATCACACTGGACATTCTAGTCCAATCTGGCCACCTCTCACTGGCTGGTAGTGTCTGTCCAGCAGAGATCTTACCCACAGCCTACAATCTGATCACTTTTGCCAAAATAAGTATCTCACATTTCTGCTTGCAGGCAAGGTGGGCGGCAGATAAATCTAATAAATAATAAATAAAAATATGGATATCAGAAACTTTTCCTGCAACAGATCATTCATCCATCTAAGCCAGTCCAATCAATATTGATTAGAAATGGACCTCTAGTTTATCAACCTTACCTGGAGATACTGAGGATTAAATTTGGGACCTTCTGCACATATATATGGTCTACCTATGAGCTAAAGTCTCACAAAAAATGCAGGTCTTTTTCCAATTTACAATCTAATCTGGGATCTTTTCCCATTCGTGTTTAGCAAACTTTAATTCTGAGTTGACAATGAAAGATGGATAACTCAATGGGCTAATGCCTAGGCGTAGAGAGGACATATTCATGTTCTTGTTTAAATATTTCACAAAATAGATGGTTTCATTGAAAATATAAGGCCAATGTCCATTGCTTTTGCCCTGCAAGGCAATGAATCTAACCAAGGTCTGGCAGAAACCCAAGCTAATTTTTATCTGCATGGCACAAAAGACCAACTCTAGTAAATCATTTTTAAGAGGTGTCACAGTAAGCTTCTAGAATCTTGAATCACTCTATACTTACAATAGCATCGCAGCAGGGATGAATAACTGAACTTTTGACCTAACCAGGAGAATATGTGTCCAAGCTCAGGACTTCATACTTGTAAAAATTGCTTTCCAAAGGAGGGGATTGAAGAAAGAAAAGACAGAGGTTTGTTGATTTGACAAATAGGTAATATAGATCAAGAAACAGAGCTGTAAAAATATGACAAAAGTGAAAAGATTGTGCCATGAATAATTGTTGTATAATATTCCACTATCTCTCTACTACAACAAATCTGCACATTGAATAGTGATTGAAATTTCCAACAAGGTTTTCTATCAGCTCCCTGTTCAGAGATTTCTATTCATTCATTCATTCATTCATTCATTCATTCACTCACTCACTCACTCACTCACTCACTCACTCACTCACTCACTCACTCACTCACTCACTCACTCACTCACTCTCACATAACTCTGTCTGTGTGTCCTGAAAAGTTTCTGTCTCAATTCCAATGTCTAGCATGAATATATGCATGTGTGCATGATACGTGAAACAGTAAGCCTGGAACTGATTAAGCCAGAATTGGTTGGAGTATCAAGGAAAACTCTTACCAATACCAGTTAGGGAGAGAAAAAGCAGAAACAATGTATCCTCCAGCCCTATACCCATGCCTATACCCATGCCTTCCTTCACAAACTAGACAGGCACGAGGTCTCAGCATACTCTACAAACCAGGGGTGGGTTCTAACTTACCTTGCTGCCAGTTCACTTCCTCCCACGCCACGTGGGCACATGCGCATTGCGCACGCATGCGCAGTGCTGAAAATCCAGCTTCTGCGCATGTGCAGAAACAAAAACCAGCTTCTGCACATGCACAGAAGCGAAAAACAAGATGGCGGCGCCTATGGCACCGCTGAGAGAGCTGGTTCGGGGGCGTGTCCAGCCGGCCATCGCTACCAGTTCGGTGAGTGGGGGGAAATTCCCGCTACCAGTTCTAAAGAACCGGTCCAAACCAGCAGGAACCTACCTCTGCTACAAACCCTTGCAAGGAATCATGTTCACTCTTCTCTTATGAGAACAGCTGGGTTTAAACATGATTAAGGTTCCTGTTTAGGCCTCAAATTGCAGTATAACCAGCCAATGCCAGACATTTGAAATTTCTGGCACTTTAGATCTGGCAATAGCTGTGGCAATTATTTAATAATCTGTGGTAGCTATTCTTCCCTGTTTTTTCTTTTTGGCATCAGATGTCATTTTAAGCTCCCCGTTACTATTTTCCTCCTGTGTGGTATCCAGGCTGGACTCCAATAATGCTCAGTTGTTAAGAAACAAGTGAAAAGCAGCAGCACATGTCACTTACTGTAGCTTCCTTTTTCCACACACGAGGCTGCTCTTTTGCATTCTATGATCTGCCATTTATAAGAAGGTTTAGGGTCATTTGTAGATTTGCACCAACATCATGCAAAACTCTTTGTTTGCACATATTTCTTGTAAGCTCTCATCTGGGTCTATGGAGATTCTCCATCATCCAGATCATGGTTGTCCCAAAGGTGCTTTTTCAAGAGGCAACTGGACTTTCTGGTTTTTCTTTGAAGAAGCTCCAAGAAGCGTCTTCAACTCTGACTGGGTGGTGGGGAGCATTCAAGATGAGAAGTAAAGCATTTTCAAAGAAAAACAAGAAAGTCCGGTTGCCTCTTGGAAAAAACACCTTTGGGGTCTCATCTATGCTTTCACTGGGAAAATCCTTTAAAATTGAGTAGAATTTTCGGGAGGCTAATAGTATGCTTTTCTGTTGGATTGGTGCTCTTTAAGCAGACCTTTGCATCTAAACCTTGGCTAAAATTTATGATTATATCATCTAAGAGTTTAATTATGTTTCACTATCCTACTTAGAATCAATCGCTAAGGTAATATTTATAATTATCACCCCACCTCAGTTGAATTTAAGTTAAATTCAATGTTAGAAATCCATCAATTACTACTTAATCAGTAGGCCTCCAGAAAAAATTCTGTTGGAGACCTGGGCTAAAAAAAATTCATATAGAGCTATATATTCTCTTGAACATAAATTAATTAGGTTTCTAGCATGAATGTGGATCATGAATCCTAAAGATATATTTTAATGTTTAAGTGATATCAAGACAGCATCAACAGTGTTTGGAAAGCTAGACCTTCTTGATATGTGTTCAATTTGGTCCTGCATTGGATTTCTTTTCTAATTGACTCTGTTTTAATTGGAAATATCACAGGCATTGCTAATGTTGATTTGGATACCAATCATATTTAGATACTGACTCTTATCATTACTTTGTGTTTATTTCATGCCAAAGAACATGTTTTGAAGTGGCTCTGGATGGTTGGCATTCCTGAAATCAGCGAAATGTAAGCATTTTTTCTAGGAATTTTACAACTTTTTAAATTGCGATTGGATTTTTTTTTGGGGGGGGGTTCCTTGTTTTGTTTTAAAGAAAGAGCTTTGGAGAGAGATTGGAGTACAATGGAATTTGGGTGACAAAACTATAAAAGGCTTATTGGACATTTTTGCTTATTTCTTTAATCTAAATACAGCTCAAAACTATTCTGTAATAATGATGGCAAATTTTACTGGATTTAATTGGGACAGGCTGCATGGGTGCAAAACTGAAATAATAATAATAACAACGATAATAACAATAATAAGAGAACACAAACATCAACATCTGCCTATCCCAGGTTCTTGGGAAGGACTCGATAGGTGGATAAAAATGCCAAATCCAGTCTGAACATCCACCTGACTATGCGAGGAATGTAATCATTGCAATGACCATGTAACTTAACAGATTGCTGACCCCTGACAAATGGAAGCAAAGATGCATGTTAGGGAAGAGAAAGTGTTTTAGTCATTGTATCCCATATTAGCTTTCAACTGCTGTATCTGTCATGGTGATTCAGTTTAATGATAGCTATGAATTAGGATGCTTGAGAAATTTAGTGGGTGCAAATTTCCATACAGATTCATCTGATCCAGTTTTTAGGGAGAGATTTTAGTGATTTGCTTCAGAAGCATCCACAGCAGGTGTGGGCAACTATGGCCCTTTTACAACCTGTGGACTTCAATTCCCAGAATTCCTGGCTGCCTCAGGAATTCTGGGAGTTGAAGTCCACAGGTTATAAAGGAGTCTTAGTTGCCACTCCTACTCTGCAGTATCTTATCCAAGTCAATGAGAAAAAACATGGCTGCCTCCAAGGACCCACCTCTACTGGGAGGCTTGATGAAACCAGTCTGGATTATGTTTTGCTGAAAACATATATGTGCACTTGTTAGGAATCACAGAGGTATTTTTTCCCCCAAGATATGATGAACCTCAGCTTTTATCACCCGGCTCCAAGAAATGCAAAATATTTTGTATACTAAAAAGTGCCATAGATGTGATACATAGTAATTTCGCACTTTGCAATTTTAATCCAATGCAAAACAAAGGCGGCTGCAACCTCGATATTCCCAAGACTTGGCACTTTGAATTCCTTTGAGGTACAGATTGGAAAAAAAAAGTCCTTTCAACTCGAGGAAATGTATATGAATCATATTCATTTATTCATAATATACACTGCTGGAAACAGATATCAAGTATGACAGATATCTGTTATATGGCTCTAACCACAGTTTTGCTACATCAAGTCAGAGAGGAAATCACTAACTATACATTTCAAGAATTATTCACTGCTGCATGCCTATAGCAGAATTTTAGGATATGAAGTGACGGGGCACTTTCAGCAGTCATTCATGAAAGTAGTCACCACTGTGGCACTAAGTACCTTGTTTGAAAAGATCCACGTAAAGCATTTGCATAGAGTACTTTGGTTTATTGAAAGTGCACAGACGTCAAAAATTCTACTGCATTATGAAACAGAATCTAATATTACAAAATATGAAGTCTGGTGAATGTATGTAGCTACGTGAAAATGTCCAATTTCAATTAATTGTCCTAATTACACATGTTCCTTGGGGATCTAACACTCCAAAAGTAAGATGCTTTTGAAACAGAGGAATATAAAGAATAAACAATTTTTTTTAAAAAAAAATATTACTATTTTTTGGCTGCCAACCGTTTCAGAGGCTGAGATAAAATAGGATTGCACATTTATTTGAAGGTTGTAATGGAGCTCTTATATCAAGAATTGTTTATAGAAATGCTTAGCTTACCCAAATAGCTATATAAATAATATTACCATAGGATAATAATAAATTAGATACCTCAGCATCCACTTGTCGGTCGCTTACTATTTTGATATTATTTTGGAGGTTAATTGCTTATTAGTTTCCAGGACCATCTATGAATCACAGAGCAAGTTAAAAAGCTGTCATACCTTACTAGGAAAGCTGAATTTATTATTACATTTAGGGGATGGATAAGACAGTTCTTCCCCCACTTTACCCCATTCAACCTGATAGCTAACACACAAATTCCAGACACCTGAACAAGTGGACAGGTAAATTCCTAATGTCTTCAAATGCAGCAGTGGGAATGACCCATAGTCCTTCCCATTTGACTAGAAAGAACAAATGCTTTGCCATTTTTGGTATCCTGATTTCCAGATCAGCAGGGGAACATTTCCTCTGTTTAAAATAAACTTTGTTTTGAAGGAAGAAATAGCTGGAGGTGGGGGAAAATGGCAGATCACCTGGAAAAAAGGCAAGGGGAAGAAACACCTGGAAGAGAGAGAAATGAACTGTTGAGAGATGCAGAAGAGATTACATGATTTTGCTAAGCTAGCTCTCCTGAATTAGAGAGCTAAAACACACTTATTTTCAGAAGAAATCGCGCTTAAAGCAAAAAGGTGGACATGGATTAGAGGTGATAGAAAATGCAGCTTGGAGTCAAGAAAATCTTCAGGGCCTGCTTGGGGAGATAGAAGACAGGACATCTGGGTAAACAAACTAGGGCTGTAAGATAGAACTAAGTTGTTGTTGTTGTTGTTGTTGTTGTTGTTGTTGTTGTTATTATTATTATTATTATTATTATTATTATTATTATTATTATTATTATTATTATTATTATTATTATTATTATTATTATTATTAT
>QLTV01000613.1:4366616-4409260 GCA_003457575.1 Thermophis baileyi | reverse complement strand
AAGCCAAAAAAAATGGCGACCGCAGGCACAGTGCTGGAAGTCACCTTATGAGCATGCTCAGAAAAAAAATAAATAAAATAAATAAAGCCAAAAAAATATGGCGACCGCATGCACAGTGCTGGAAGTCACCTTCTGAGCATGCTCAGAAAAAAATAAAAAAAAATTCGGAAAAAAATTTAAAAAAAGATGGCGGCCCCCACGGACCGGCAACCACCGATCCGGTTCTGATGACATCACTAGCAGGTTGCTACCGGTTCGGGCGAAACCGGTAGGAACCCACCCCTGGTTCACTTCATTCAGCTTGTCAAAAACATCAGCGAGATAAGCTACATCCAGACGTCGAAGTTTAAGAGAACTGCTTAGACTTGGGTCAATGGATTCAAGAAATTCAACAACTGTGTCAAAAGGTTCGTGGAATTGCCGCAAACACTTACCTTTTGAAAGCAACCTTACTTCGGTGTGCAAAAGGAAACGTTCAAACTCCTTGTCATTTTCTTCACAAAGCTTGTGAAAAAGTCAGTTGTTCAAGGCATTCGACTTAATTTTATTCACAGCATTAATGACGTAACGTAGAGACTCATGCAAATGGCCACTCAAATTTTTTGAGACAAGGTGCTGTCTATGAACTATGCAATGGACAGTCATAACTCCAGGTACAACTGATTTTAGATGAGCTTGAAATCCGCGATATCGTCCAACCATGGATGCAGCTCCGTCGGTTGCACATGCCACAACGTTTGTCAAAGGGATGTTTTTCTCATTAAAAAACTCTTCAACCTTTTTAAATATCGAAGAACCTTTTGTGTCGGTGGCTAAATTTCAAACAAATAACAGTTCTTCCCCGATCTCTTCATTTCCGTTGATGAAACAGACATAAGCCAATAACAAGGCTTCCTTTTCATGAATCGTTGACTCGTCAATCTGCATCACGAATTCACGTACACTGATCGAAAAGGAACTTGCTTTTCCTAATATTTAATGAAGTTGAATTATCCCAGAGGGTCAGATCTGAAAATCCAAAGCTGCCCTCTTTCTTTTATGTTTTCTTAAAACTTTGCCTAAATTATACTCTACCACAAGGGGGGAAACACTTCTAATCTTCCTCCCTGACAACTTGTATTTTAACTGCTGTATTTATAATAACTTTTCCTGGCCCAATTTCAGTCCTTTTGTGATGGAAAATTAATAAATGTAAAGTTTTTGGTTCCTATTTTGTTCACAGAACAATGTTTCCTCTTTTTTTTTCTTAGATTAGATTAATAATAGAGTTGGAAGGGACCTTGTAGGTCATCTAGTCCAACCCCCCCCCCCGCTCAAGCAGGAGTCCCTACACCATTTCCGGCAAATGGCAGTCTAATTTCCTCTTGAAAGTCTCAATTGTTGGCGCTCTCACAACCTCCGAAGGCAAGCTGTTCCACTGGTTGATTGCTCTCACTGTCAGAAACTTTCTCCTTATTTCCAGGTTGAATCTCTCCTTGGTCAGTTTCCATCTCGGCCATGTTGAGAGGCCTTCGAAATGAAAGGCACTACCTGCAAATTAAATTTTCGACTGCACTGGAACACTAGAAAAACACACGTGGATGTCGATAAACCTAGTTTCATAAACTCGCTCCATCGCCCCCATATCGCCCCCTTTTCATTCCTTCGCCCCCACGTCGCCCCTTTTTGTTCCATCGCCCCCCTGAAAAACAAAATCGCCCCCTGGGGGGCTATATCGCCCAGGTTAAGAACCACTGTTCTTAACAATGGCAGCTGGAATTGCTGGAATTGCTGTCACTAAGCAGCATAGTCATGTGACATCATGTTTTATGACTGCGTCACTTAGCAAAGGAAATTCTGGACCCAATGACTGGTGCCTATGCATTACGGTAAATTATTATGAATAAGATTCACACATCGCAATGCCCCAAGACAAACAATATTATGCCTTAATAAAGCTAGTAAACCAGGGTAGTAACTCCGATAACATCTAGAGCTACCCAATCTGGGATGCAAACCTCCAAAATGCTAGAGGATGCTAGCAAAGAGGTATAGAAAACTCAAAAAGATTTTGTGCCACTTATTTGGTTAGTTCAGATTTGGTAACCCTAATTATAACAATGTTTGATCTTGATATTCTGTACAAAGGGAGATTGTAGCATCCCAAAATTCCAAGGATTTCCAAGAACAAGGAACTAGCATGGATCTTCAGCTGTACAGCTTGAGTTGTTTTTCCTCTTCGTTTTTAAGTTGAGCATCAACATTTTCCATCACGTTACATGACTTTTCAAAGCTGACCCCTCTATTCTATTCCCTACACTTTGAAAAAGTTTGTGATTCCTTATTATCCCTTCTCCCTGCTAACACTGTTGTGGTTTTTTTCCCCTATAACCAAATTAAAAGGTTTTAAAAAAAAGCAAAAGGCAGGAGAAAACAGTACCAAAGGCATGAAATGTATTATCAGCATTAAAAAGTTAAGCAGCACTTGAAATAGTTCTGATTCTGCTCAATTTTTATAAAGTTTATTCCAAAGCAGAAGGGAACCTTTTAGTCATAATTAAGTAAAACAGAATTATAGTTGAAGAATGGCCAGAGGCAAAGAATTAATAGGGAAAAAAAAACCTGTTGCAAGATTCAGCAAATGAGGAGCTATAAAATGGATATTATATTTAGAAGTGTTGAAGCTGTTTTGAGTTATAGCAGGTTTCAGAAGGAGAACAGCACCTCCCTTTCGGTTCACCTTAATATAGTCAGAATAGTTGGTAACCTTGACAAAAATGCCCAAGGAAGGAAAAGAAATTAGCTGAGAGTAAAGGTGAAAGAAATTAATGGAAATAATTAAATTAGCCTTGTGCAACCAGATTGTGATAACTTTAAATTTAACCCAATGACCCCCTTTAAAGATAGTTTGCTCTGCAGAGAGCTTTAGCTTTTTTTCCAGGGAAAGTGTTGCTTCGAGGCTGCACAACCTCACACACCTTGCACACTGGCGCTCAGTGCTTTGGATTTGAAGGAGAGAAGTGCAGCTCTTTAAACCCAGTGCATCTTCTCCTGGGATCATGCAGCTACGTAACCTGGAGGATAGAAGTGGCTGCTTTAATGAGTTATTAACAAAGTCTTCATAAGGGTCCCTACATGCTCCTAACTACCTCTTTCCATTTGGATCTAAAACACTAAACGCTACTCAGTTGTAACTTGTACTACTTTTGAGAAAAACAGACAGGTGTTTTTCTGGTAATTTTATGAACATGAGGGAGCATCTTTCCATGTTTAAGTTATAGCAATAGCACTTAGGCTTATATACCACTTCACAATGCTTTACAGCCCTCCCTAAGCAGTTTAAAGGGTCAGCATAGTGCCCCCAACAATCTGGGATCCTCATTTTACTGACTTCAGAAGGATGGAAGGCTGAGTCAACTTTGAACCAGTTAGAATTGAACTCCTGGCAGTGAGCTGTGAATTAGCCTGCAATACTGCATTCTAACCACTGCGCCACCACGGCTCTTTATAGCTGGGCATTTAATTACTTTTGGGTTTCTAAGAGTTAGAAGGAGCATAGAAGTGACATCAATCACCAGAGGCAAAGCTGAAAATGAAAGGAGGAGAGGTTTCAAGTACGTATTTTGCCTTTTGACTTTGCCTCCAAAGCCTGAAAACGTGCTCCTAAAATTTGAGATTCTCTTGAGGTTTGCATAAATGAGATTTGGTTGCAGATTGCCCACTCTTCATTTAACATATCAGCTCCCCAAGGGTTTTCATTGTGACAAAGAAAGACAGGAAATTGTTGGGAAGTTGCATGCGATAAGCAGTGGGACTCTGCCTAAAATACATTCCAGCCCAAACTAGAACAAGTAAAAGATGATTAATGCAGAAATAGTTCTGACAGAAACATGAAAATGTTAGGTCATGACTTCTCTTTATTTCACTGTTCCTTATTGCACTGAAATGACTGAATAACAGCCCACCAGGCAACCCTGGGGGGAAAAATTATAATCAGAATATTTTTTTAAAAAAACAACTGGCTATCAATTCAGTTTTGTTACAAGGTTGGAGATTTGCCTTTAACCCAGTCATGAGTTTGCCAAGTGATATTCCTAGGGATTCCTGCTTGGGTTATATGATACATGTTGCTTTGCAGGTGCCTCAGGTGAAGCTTTTAGATACTGTTTGTTTGTTTGTTTGTTTGTTTGTATTTCACCCTTATTATTTTTACAAATGATTCAAGGAGGCAAACATATCCACCTTCCTCCTCCTATTTTCCCTACAACAACAACCCTGTGCGGTGGATTGAGCTGAGAGAGAGTGATGGGCCCAAAGTCACCCAGTTGGCTTTCAGGCCTAAGGCAGGACTAGAACTCACAGTTTCCTGGTTTCTAACCTTAACCACTAGACCAAACTGGTTCTCATTGCTTTCCCCTGCCTCGTTTCAAAAATGTGTCAATTGCAAAAGGCAACTTGACTTGGAAGAGATTGCATTCTTTTACACCACATCTGCCTATCCCAAGTCCTTGGGAAGGATTTGATAGAGGGACAAAAATGCCAAACCCAGTCTAAACATCTGGCTAACTGTCCACCCAATAATAGTAACGGTGATGTCAAAATAACAGTTATGCAGACAGGCTCTCTATCACTTCAGCAATAGTTGGATAATGCTATGAAGATGGTCTCTATCAGCCAGGGCGAAAATGTCTTAAATCAAATTCTGAATACTGCACTTCACCCTGTAAATGTTAGAATACAAAAGTTCAATAATAAATGGCTAGTTTCATTTCATAATCTCAAAAAATGGACACATTGCTTGTTCTGGTCTGTAATAACTGATTGACTCACTCACTAATCCCAGAAAACATAACTTTTTACCCTTTTAATTCTTTTAAGAACTCTATGATGCTTGGAATTATTTGGAGTATAGATTACTCTGATATAAGTTAGGAACTGAGAAAATCAGCATATAAATCTCTTTGAGATGGTAGACCAAATATAATGACAATTTTCATAAGGAATTTATACAATCCTACTCCTCTCTTTTGCCAGTAATTAAGTTGGTGTCAGACCAGGGCATCCTTAGACAAGCCTAGAGGCTACATTAGCCATTCAGAATGAGTTTTAAGTAGAAGAGAAAAACCTGGATGGAAGAGTCATGATTTCCTGATAGTCATGAGACACCTCACTCAAGCCAATTTATCAGAGCCAGAATAACAAGTAGATACCATTTTTTTTAAAAAAAATTGGCAGGTAAAGGGAAATAACTTAGAATAATGTAAGCTCTAATGAGAAGCAAAGTTTTGAACTGTCTATTAATTATGGAATGATAGCAAAAACCCTAAAGTCAGAAAATATATAAACTATATAAACCTTGACAGTTCTGAAGTGATAACTGATCTGAATGTACATCTTCTGTGCAAACCAGATTGGTGGAAAATTTGGTTTTGAATCTGTATCTTCAAATAGAAGCTATTGAGCAATTGGAAGCGATAAAATGGATATGGAAGATTTTGAAGGATGGCATAGAAGTGACTTACTTTCTAGCATTCTTAGCTCTTAGCATGCATGTTCATTGCCATGAAAATTATAATTGTTGCCAATATATCTAGAACTCACAGTCTCCTAGTTTCTACACCTTCACAACTACACCCAAAAAAACTTCCTAATGTAAAAGAAATTGACAGTGATGTAAGTTTAACACTGTGCAGTAAGCAAATGTTGCAATCAGAATAATGTGCTGCATTCATTAAATCTACGTATTTCATGTAATGCATATAAAATAATTGTGAATCTACATAGTCTTTGATCTGTTTTTCTACCTCTTTTGATCATCATAAATTGAAGAAGCAAACCTGAGATGATCGAAAGAAATGTCAAAGTTTCTGTCATTTATCATATAAAGCTTTCCTTTTAGGACATAAAAATAGATGGTTAGTGGTCAGCGGCCATACTTAATAGTTTGGGGGATGGGGTCTGGCAGTGGGCGGAGTGATGATTTCAAAGTGTCAAGAGCCATATTGGATATATGGAAAAAGCTAAGGTTTTTAAAAATGTTGATTGCCAGTTTTAATAGACGTATTTCAATTTTCATGCATTTTCTACCTCAGAACATCAGGAAACATTGCATCATCAATGCAATTTGAGAAATTTCTGGTAAATGTAGAAAAAAAAATAACCATTGATTATTTTTAGGGAAACAAGCTGTGACCTGTGGGCTATTGGTGGCCCACCATAAACCTTTTTGTGGTGCTCAGAACCTAGCCCATAGTCAATGGAACCAAACGCTTCGCCCCCTTTTTATACTGTTTTTGTTTGGTTTGGGGACGGAAGAAAAAATGAATGCTTTACACCCTTACTATGGGATCCATTTTAGCTGTTAATGATCCTGTCCACGTTTGAAGTGTGGTTTAGACATACCACAGTCCCACGTACTTCAGGGAATGCATGAAACCCTATGGATATTTTTATGGAGGCTAGCCATTAGTTCATTAAGCAAGTTTTCACTGCTCCAACTGACAACTATTTTAATTCGTCTTCTAAGAAAACATGCAAAATAATTTGGGGCACTGCTCACAAAAAAACCACAGGTTCTATAAGCTACAGTCATGGAGTTCCAAGGTTAAAACCTACCCCATGCAAAATTAGGGTTTGTTTACATTCCTATCTTTTCTTACTTAATTGGCTGGCTAATTGGTTGGCTGGCTTAATCTGAGGCAAATTTAACTGCAGACTGTTTATTGTGGCACTCTGGCTTGCTGTGGTCCATGAGGCCTTCTGCTATAGTCCTTAAGATGCTTTGTGAAGAGACTGAACAGGGCGTTGAAATAAATTATTTCCCCCTTTCAGCTCTGTGAAACTGTGAGAAGATAATACCTTTGGGTGAGTCTTCTTCTCCACGGTGTCAAGGGGTTAAGTAAACAGAGCCCAAGATCATCAATAGCAATGTTAGCAAGGTCACAGCAGAATGAACAGTCAGAGCTGTTACAACTCTATTTAGTGCATTACTCAAAATTTAGGGCATGGTGAAACCTCTCAACACACAATCACCTTGAAAATCCTTTATTAGCAGAACTGAAGTTAAAGCAATTAAAAGTCTGCTTTTTTTGCCTTGGTGATGTTCCAGTTCATTATTCAACTTCACTGTTCTATATTGTTGGTTCACTCAGAACTTGAACTTGTCATAGGAAAGAAAAAAGAGGTAGGAACGAGGAATAAAGTTTATATTTACCTGAAGGTCAAAATCTCAAGGAGACAACACTCAATGAATCTTCTATAAAACATTGGCTTCTGCTGGTATATTTCTTTACATAAAAAGCTTTGTTTTTATTTATATAACACTTAAAGCACATGTGCCAAAAGTTACAGTGTGCCTTAGCTTACTTTTATCACTCTGTTATCAAGAGGAGCTAAACCTCCTTTTGATAATATTCATTTCCAACGTAATTACTATTTAAAGATAAAAGGGAAGATGTTGCTTATTATAACACAAGATTAGGTCACTTGCTATAAAGTATTAACCCATCATTTGGTACTGATGAAGCAATAAATACGTCAAAGAAGTCTGCTGTTAGGAACTAAGCCTTAAACTGAGATTATAAAAATAAGACATGAGAAGTTACCTTTTGACCAAGAATGTAAAAATAACTATTGCAGGTATAGAAATGTCAAATGGAATGACCATTTCTTTCTCCATGTTCAGAAGAAGACATTCATAGGTAAGCTAACTATATGTAAATTGCTGATCAACAAAACATAAGCAGCTCATATTATTTTACCAGATAGTTCAAGTTGCTTTCATTTAAGGTAGACATAATCCAGTGAAGCTACCAGGCTACCATCTGGTCCAGAATGGGTTAGCAAAAAAGATATTTGTTAAACACTGTCTACAGAATCCAGTAATGGGTACCATAATGTACCTTCTCATTCAAAATCACATCTTTACAAAGGGGCTTAGTCATCCTGGCAAGCAATCAACCCAAAAAGAAAGTCGTTCTGCTAAGATGATCCTTTTCCCTCAGTAGTTTTCATTCATTCCATAGATAGTCTCAGCAGAACGATAGATGTCTTTCAACATTCCATGCTTTTGCTCTCCCAAAGGTTAATGGCAGTCTACTTGATGGAAAGAAAATTGTTCAAAGTGGTGCAGGAGATTTCTGTCAGTGCCAAGAAACATCCATTAAGATCAATGGGAGCTTCAAGACTAAACCCCACCCATCATCCCTTTGAACATCAACTACCAGCACTTTCTATTCATCTATGTTCAAATGAAGGAGATAGTTAAAATAATACAGCCACACTTAGATTGCTGCATGTGTGTTTAAATGACGGAAGTATTTCAGAAAACCCCAGCCAAGCTTTTCTTTTGCCTGGCATGTAGAAAAGCTACTAAGCAGTCTATATAATTCTTCTACAATTATGGCAACTAATTACCTTATTAGAAAACAAATGGTAGATAAATTATAATCCTGGAAAGAATCATTGTTCATCTATTATGCATGAATTACTAACTTCTATTAGGAGCTGGTATGAAGCTGATAAATTGAGCAGAATAAATAGATATTAATTGTAACGTCACATGAAATGTAGATGCTAATTTTAAAATATTAGTGAATCGGATTAGATTGAAAACCCATATTATTTTGACAACATGGGTGCAAAATTTCTCTTAGGCTAATTTATTGGCAGGAATCCCATCGTATTTTAAAACTTCATGAGAATTACGGGTATAACTCCTATAGATAAAGGTTGGCCACTCAGCCTATTTTGGTCTATAGGGATTTTTGTTGGTCCTTAATGGATTTTGTGAACACATTATAAAAAATTATTTATCTATGATATCTAAGCAGAATATTTTGCAAATTTATGGATGCATTTCTCCAAGGACTATAATAGAGGATTGTATTGAGTTTTGTTCAAGTCCCCAAATAAAGCTATAAAGTCATAGCTGAGCAAGATCAGTAAGCATTTATAGATTTTTCTAAGTCTTCCATTTCCTTTTGTTTGAGAGAAAAGGTTTCCTCAATATAAGCAAGGCCTTTGCCTTGTGAACATGGTAGCCTTTGGCCAATGTCACCTCTCCCATGTCCCATTCATCTGGAACATAGGGCTTAGAAGGGACAAACATCAGCAATGCTTACCCAGATACTTCCTTTTCTGAGGGGTCCTTGGTGATCTCTGAGCTTGGTGGTTTTCTTGTAGGCGTTTCATTACCATGATGATCCCATTGGACCCCAGTTCAGAGGAGGAGGAGGTGTTGGAACTGGGAGCATCCAAGGGGAATGGCACAGCTCCCCCGGAGTGCCCAGAGAATCCAGGGCCCAGGGACAATGCAGTCCCAGGCCGGTCCGGCATTGGGACGGGTGGCCAACTGGGTGAAGAGCTGCCTGCTGGAGAGGATCAGCTGCAGAGGTCCAATGGCGATGACAGGCTGCAGATCACCTCTGATGAAGAACAGCTGCCTCCCCCGCCTGATCCATGGGTGTGAAGAGCAGAGTGGAGGGAGGCACAGAGGAGGTTGGTGAGATTGCTCCTGAAAAAGCAGCCCTGCCCCTCTCACAAGGAATACCTGGGATAGCAATAGCACTTAGACTTATATACCGCTTCACAGTGCTTTACAGCCCTCTCTAAGCGGTTTACAGAGTCAGCATATTGCCCCCAACAATCTGGGTCCTCATTTTACCCACCTCAGAAGGATGGAAGGCTGAGTTAACCTTGAGCCTGGTGAGATTCGATCTGCCAAACTGCTGGCAGCCGGTGATCAGCAGAAGTAGCCTGCAGTACTGCACTCTAACCACTGAGCCACCGCGGCTCCCCACCAGTGGATGGGGTGATTTAGCTGGATGCTTGGAGAAGGTGTGTTTGTTGGGTCTGTTTGCTTTCATACCTTCCCAGATTTCGTAAATACTGCCTTATGAATCTTAGATCATGTTTCTTGGCTCTGAACTTCAGACGGTTTGTGGACTTTGGACTTGGCTCTCTGACTTTGGACTCTTGAACCATGCTTTGGTTTTTGGAACCCTGGACTTGTGTTGCAGATTTGGTACTTGTGGGTATTGTGACTTCCCTCTTTGCCTCATGGGTTGGCTAGGACTTAATTCATGAAATCAGGGAATTTGGACTGAGGGAAAACTGAGGGCTGGGGTGTAGCTTCACCAGCACCATTGGTGGTCATTTGGCACTGTGTTAAATGTGCAATAAACAGATTCTACTTAACCTCTGCCTTGCCGGCGTGACTTGAGTCAGAACAATTACCCAAACTTCATCAGTGCTCACCGATGATGTTATCTAGTTGGGTAATGAAATGTCTGCAAGAAAACAATCAAGCTCAGAGAGCGCCAAGAACCCCTCATTTCAACCCTGAACTACAAATATTCTCCTTTATAGGTTCTTCATTTTCTCTCTGTTCCATATGTTTCTTTTGTTCTCTTGCTTCTTCGATCACATATCTCTTGAGTGTGGTGCAATATGAGCAATATAACTTGACAACTTTAATACCTGTGAACTTCAATTCCCAGAATTCCCAGAATGCTGGCTGGAATTTCAACTCCCAGAATGCTGACTGGGGAATTCTGGGAGTTGAAGTCCACAGGTATTAAAGTTATCAAGGTTAGACACCCCTGATCTAGAGGGCTATATACTGTAGCTCCCTGCTTTAAAATCAGAGACAATCTCGCTTGAAAAACAGCTGATGCAGCTGACAGCTGAATAAAGCAGGATATCTCTGAAGTAGGGTTGTACAGCCCCTTTGCTTGAAGACATGGAGCATTTCAACAAGTAGGAGTTGAATTATCCTAATTATCCTAGGAACTAAGAGCAGCAGGATGAATATTTTTTTTAAAAATCCTGTTATATAGCTTGCGTCTCTGCTGGTGAGGGTTTGACTAGAGTTTTAAGGAAGTCTTATCTGAGGCAAACATTATTGAGAGTTAAGTATTTTGTTGAGGAAAAAAACTCTCCCATGTATTGTACAAACTGCAACTCTGCATATTTAAGCTGAGAACCGTACATTTAAGCAATCTTCTTCTTCCATTTGAAAAGCAACACATTATGCCATCATGTAAATAATTTCCCTAATAAACATCTTAATTTGCTCATCTTATGAGCTTGTTCTTAAGTGTGGTATTAATTCCATATTTATGTCATAGAAAACTAACAAATAGTGTTTCTGGAAGATGCAGAAGTTAATTTTGGTGGCTGAAGTCCTCTGGGCTTGTGGGGGGCACCAAACTACTTTATGGCATGTGACCATATCTCCACAGATTTTTAGAGGGGAAGAAATTATTATGGTCCATTTTTCTTGTCTAGAAATGACAAAGAAACAACCACAAAGCCAAAGATAAACTGGAAAGTTAAAAGAACCGTCTTGAGACTAGATGAACAGAAAACTCTCTATAGTAGGAATTTAACAAGAGTACCATAGAATCCTGTCAAAATTGTATGCCAAGGGTTAAATTCTTTATAATTAATGAAGTAGAAGAGTTTTATTTTTTAAAAATGTGGCAGAGAGGTTTGGTTGCCACAATACAAAAAGGCTATCGAGACTCTAGAAAGAGTGCAGAGAAGAGCAGCAAAAATTATTAGGAGACTGGAGGCTAAAACATACAGTATAAAGAACAGTTGCAGGAATTGGGTATGTCTAGTCTAATAAAGAGAGGTGACATGAAAGCAGTCTTCCAATATCTATGGGGCTGCCATAAAGGGGAGAGGGATCGGCCTATTCTCTAAAGTACCTGAAGACAGGACAAGAAGCAATGGATGGAAACTTATGAAGGAGATAACTAGAAATAAGGGGAAGTTTCCTGACAGTAAGAACAATCAATCAGTGGAACAGCTTGCCTTAAGAAGTTGTGGGCACTCCATCACTGGAGATTTTTAAGAAGAGATTGGACAACAATTTGTCTGAAATGGTATAGGGTTTCTGCCTGATCACAGGGTTGCACTGGAAGACCTCCAAGGTCTCCTCCAACTCTATTATTCTATTCTATAGATGCAAATTTAGTAATTCAAGGGGATTATACAATATACAATAACTTTTTTTCCAGCAAGCTTTACTCCTTCACAATGGTTTGGATAATTCTGGCCAGTTCCATCTTTTCCATCAAGTAGTGTAGCATCTACACAAAACAATGATTGTAGATAAGCCCTATCCTGTAGAATGAAAGGGTATTAATTGAGCATTATCGACACTGCCACCAAATTTCAGGTAAGGATCTGTTTTAGATAGCTACACATCTTACAATAAAATTAGTATTTTTATAACTTTTACCACATAATTAGCTTTGAAGCTACCAGGAACACTTTTCTTGTCTAGTTGTTAAAATAGTTAAAAGGGGCGGAGTTGCTTTCTGAATGCATGGGATTTTGTCTACAAATTTCTCAAGGTGGTATCCTCACTATCTTTCTCTGCTCATCTCTGTACCTGATTTCTAACCTTCTCTGCAATGCCATTTTGCTCTCCACCAATCATTCTACAATGTCATCCCGGTAATGAGATAATTCCTCATCTTGACTGCTGTTACATCATGTTTCCTCTGTGAAAACACACTTCATAATTGTTCCAAGTATTCCAATTGTAGCTTAATGCTCATCTGCTGTGATAATGTACCATTCGCTTTCTATCTTTCCAGACTGCAGAAGCTTCAGGTCTTCCTAGTTATTTCTTTTCATTTGTACCATTTCTCCTTATTTCCCACAGGGATGCAGCCAGAGGTGGGTTCCTACCGGTTCTAACCGGTTCTTTAGAACCGTTAGTAGCTCGGCGATGACATCACGGAGCTGGTTCTGTCGGTGTCTCCATGGGCGCTGCCATCTTGGATTTTGCTTCTGCGCATGCGCAGAAGCTATTTTTGATTGCTGCACATGCGCACGGCATGACCCTGAGCAAACTGGCAAAAGGATCCAGAACCCACCCCTGGATGCAGCCTATGTCCCACTGCATCCTGTTTCCTGGCAAATGATATTTGACAGTCTTACCCACCTTTCTCTACGTTTTATCTTCTTTATGCTATCCTTCTCTTTCTGAAAAGTTTATTTAATGGATGTGAGGTTCTTTTTCTCAAAGTCCTTTGGATCACATTCCAAGTCCATAAAGCCTGCCATGGAATATACCCAACCATTCCAAACATTAATGAGACAACACAAAATTATGTTGCTATATTGTTAACTATCACGCCCGCAAACATTTAGTAGTGTGTCTGCAAAATATACATGAGACATGTGGCATGGAGACTGTAGTAATGGGTCCCACCAACCTAAATTTATTGTACTGAAATTGAAAGGGATAAAATTGTCAAGTAAATGCCACCTGGCCACTTTATATATTGGCACATGTCTCTAAGATCTTTCTTATAAAGACTCATTACTGCAGTTATGAAGGTAGAATAATAATTCAATTAATATTCTATCGATATCATTAACAGGAATATCCTTGTTGTTGTTCAGTTGCTAAGTCATGCCCGACTCCTCGGGAGGCCATGGTCCACAGCACACCAGGCCCTCTTGTTCTCCACTGTCTCTCGGAGTTCACCCAAACCCATGCTTACCATGACACTATCTAACCATCTTATCCTCAATAAAGGAGAAAGCTCAGGATTGAACAAACCCCATTCCCTTCTAGCACTGATGATGTTACCTAGTTGGGTAATGAAATGTCTGCAAGAAAACAACCAAGCTCAAAGAGCGCCAAGGACCCCTGATCACATCCTCTGCTATCCTCTTCTCCTTTTGCCTTGAATCTTTTCCAACATCAGGGTCTTTGCCAATGACTTCTCTCTTCTCTTCGGTGGCCAAAGTATTTGAGTTTCGGCTTCAAGAATATCCTTATGCATATCCAGATAATATGGCAATGTTTTTAATTAGAAAAGCTTCCATTCTGACTGAAATGATTTCCCCCCCCCTATATAGAGTTTACAAATTGTTTTTTCTTTGCAAAGAGAAGAAAGTCCCAGATTTGGTTGCTAGAGCCCCATTTGCGTTGACTCACTTTCATTCTCTTCGACATAGTGCTTTTCTTCAAATCATAAGCTACGCCAAAGGAAACTCTCTTTTCACAATGGGACATATCAGATTTGCCAAATGACATACTACTGTTGCATTAGTGAGATGAAAGGCTTTTATCTTGCTTAGAGACATGTGTGCTATAGTCATTTCAATAGATGAAATGTCAAACTATTTGGGGAGATCATTTCTGACATAAAGACAAGTAATTGCCTAAGATACACAGAATATGGAACTTACTAATCAGAAATTGTTTTCACATAGGTATTTGGTAGGGAGGGAGGGGGAACGTCTGTAATAAATAAAATGATGGCTATTTTTTTTCTAAAATGGCATCTAATTAGAAACTTCCTGCTCCTTTGTGTCATCCTCATGAGATTAGTTTTATTAGCATGCATTGCATCTGTCATTGTGGCTGTATCAGAGAGCATCCTTTCTGCTTTTTATGAGAAGCCATAAACTATTAAAAGAGCATGTACTTCATATAAGGGCATTATTTCTTAGCA
Source organism: Thermophis baileyi (assembly GCA_003457575.1). NCBI lineage: Eukaryota > Metazoa > Chordata > Lepidosauria > Squamata > Dipsadidae > Thermophis > Thermophis baileyi. The sequence continues at coordinate 4,394,795 of QLTV01000613.1, read as the reverse complement.
TGGCACTCTGAAATATGGACTTCTACTTCTGTTTTGAAGTAGATTGTCTGACTTTCTACTAACAATTTTAACTATTTTGTAAACATTCCAAAAGTTGATTGAAGAGGGATCATGATGATGTCTCCAAGGGGTTGAAGAAGAAGCTCTGTGCATTTGGCAATTGTCTAAATCAGGGATGTCCAATTTTGGTAACTTTAAGACCTGTGGACTTCAACTCCCAGAATTCCCCAGCCTGCATTCTGGAAGATGAAGTCCATAAATCTTAAAGTTGCCAAGGTTGGATACCCCTGGTCTAAATCTTAGCAGGCAGAAATGTGATGTCCGAGGTTGCATTGATAATGTTACCTTACAAAGGGAAGTCATAACTCAGTGTTGCAGTACTGAATTCTACCATTCAACATTGCCCCATTCAGCTATGATTTTTTCCAATATTCTACACCATCACTTTTCTCAGCTTCCAAACCAATGAATGAAACAACACCATCTGTCTGGCTCCTTTCGTTTCCCTCTATACCCTTAGTCTCTTCTCTAAAGGTACCTTTCTATCCTTTTTATAGAATGGTAATCTCACCTTTGTATTCATAGCTGGTGCCATTTTGTCTAAATAGAAGAAATGTTTTATGAGGCTATATGCTAAAGGATGCTGTTAGAAAAGAATGCATGCATGCCCCCAAAGAGATGTTCTAATTTAGGAAGGAAAGTGCTAGGTCTATAAATAACCATATTCTTTAGTTCATAGTTTATCATCATTCTTTACAGCAATCTCACCACAAAGAGTCCCAGATGACAAGTTTGCCTTGGGGTGCAGATAACGGTACATAGGCTACCGATGCATCCATATTTAAATGGAAGTGCACTAAGGACTTGCACCCAGTCACCTTATGCATTAATTGATTGAGATAAAGAGAAATCTTGAGTTAATCTTTAGTTAATTGAGATAAAGAGAATTCCTGGGATGAGAGATGAACCCAAGAGAAATGCAATGGGAGGGAGGATGTATTAATAGAAGTTTAATAAAGCATTCATCCCATTCCTCCATCCCCCATCCAATATGGCATAATGTGAATTGTGATGGTGGTGGTGGTGGTGATGATGATGATAACAGCAACAACCGTGATGATGATGGAAAGGAGCAGTTGCAGTAAGTGTGCAATCACTTTCCTTCCAGTCTTGGACAAACACTGCTAGAGTGACATGAAGAAAGAAAGAAAGAAAGAAAGAAAGAAAGAAAGAAAGAAAGAAAGAAAGAAAGAAAGAAAGAAAGAAAGAAAGAAAGAAGGAAGATTGCCAAACTAAATATTTAATTACTAGCTGATACCCGTGCTTCGCTATGAAACTATGTGATGGGGCTTGATAAATTGACACTTAAAGCTTGAAAATTAATGAGTAGTTAAAAAGGGACTGTATTATTTCAGTAGAGATGGTAAGATAAGTTTCTGTTACAGATGAAGACATTATTTGCATAGCATAGACTTTAAATTCGTCCCTCAGATGAATTGCTCAGGACCTCCCTGTAAACAAAATTCCTGGTTTTGCTCTCTGGCCGGAGGATGACCAGGCTGTCAGGTGAACTGACTATGAGTCCGAGATCAACAACCTTTTCCCTGGAGTAATCAATCTGAGGTTGATATTTAAAAACAGACAAATACTTATTAGTCCAAGGCATTGATCTGATTTGTGATATCTTTTTATTGTATTTAGCTGTAGGTGCCTGATTAACGTAGGGGTTATTAGATGCATACTTTTTTTTTACAGCCTCTCTATTGACTTGGGGATAAGTTTGATGATACTTTTTTGCAGCTTCCCTTAGTTGTGTTTTCCTAATCGCATCTGTAAATCTTTTCCTCTGTTTTTTGCTTCTTTTTCCTTTAACTGGAGTTAAAGTAGAATGAACAGATTCGTCTGAACTGAGGAGGAAAATAAAGGAAAAAGAATCTGTCTCTGCCTACCAGCATCCATCGGTATTCATCTGGCTAGCGTGGCTTAGCTCAACTGTTCTGTAGTAAAGCTGCTTGCTGCTGTGAAAGCAAAAGCAAAACTGAAACTCCTCTGCTTGTGTTTTGCATTTGGATCAGATTTCTTTTCAGGTGGGGAGGGGGGAGTAGAACTCCTTAGCATCAGAGCTTGTTAATATTAATATAAGAAATACTCATGCTGCGATGGTCATTTTGAAAAATCCTTTCTTAGTGAGCACCTAGAAGCCAAGATTTTCAAGTTTGGCAAATTTCAAGTTTGTAGGCTTTGCGGTTCTGGAGATTTCGTGATTAATGCGTGAGTGGTTTTTGATTATATATATATAGATCTCAGTTTTCAGGTGTGACTGGCAAGTACTAAAATAATTCATTCATTCATTCATTCATTCATTCATTCATTCATTCAATACATACATGCATACATACATTTTAGTTTACATCCCATTATTCCTACTCTTATGGTACTCCTTTACCTATCTTTTCCATGATTATCTTAGGAAGGCTGGATTTGTAATCATTTTTCAGATGTATTTATATTAAGAATGCTATTTATATTAAGTTGGGAATAGATAATGTAATTCACCATTATCATAAGTACCAAAGGTATTCTCAAGCTTAATTGTTTTCTTTTCCTCAACCGTTGTTATCAAAATTACACAAACTGGCTCCTGTAAGTTCAAACACAACAAAAGGGATGGCTGCTAATGGCTAGGTATGGTGAACTGATGCTCTCCACATGACGCTGAATCATAACATTCCCCTTAGTAGTCATGCCATGATGACAATAAAGGTGCTGGGAGTTGTAGTGCAGAGATGTCTGGAGCGTTTCTAGGCATTAATTCAACATGCTGGCCTTTGTTTTAATCTTAGTTATTTTCTTTTTGCAGTATACACTGTGGTGCAAGTTTATGATTCAGTAATTTATGTCAACCTAGAAAATAGGTTGACTATTCACTAATTAACTGAAGAGTAGGGTGTAAATATGGTAACATTAACCATAATCCTTTATGAAGTATCATAATAATGTCTGAACAGTTGTGCTTAAACCAAGACAAAAATTGTAATAGTTTGTAGCTTTTTGACAACTCAACAAAATGCTTTCAGTATCTGTGCAATGTATATTTTTGGGAAAAGTCCCAACCAACTTAATTACCTCCACAATAGTCTCCCTGACATTCAGCAATGTTGCTTTTAAGATAAGAACTCCAGTCTCTTAAAATCCTGTAACAGCTCTTCATATTTAAAATGAGGATCAATTAAAATGCAATGCTTCAAGTTTTATAATGAGCAAAGACAATTCTGCACAAGGTGGGATCAATTACTTCACACCGTGCAGGATTATTTGGGGTGTTATATATAGTCTAAGATTAAGTTTTCCTCCATGCTGAACATATTATTGATTGGACCAATTATCCCATTGAATGACACAAACCTAGCTTTCATCAGGGAAGTATCAGAAGACCATTTAATAAGGCAAGTATAGATTTATAAATGGATCTCCTGGGCAAATATATATATCTATCTAAGATCTCTGCCTACCCAAATTGAACACTATGATTGCCATTTCTCTTGGCACTGCTTGCATGCAGCTCAGGACCCTTATATAAAAAGTAGTTAATGCATTTCCTCTAATGTGTACTGAAAGCATATTTCATTCATGTGCCACGCCAAGCGGTAAATTTGCAACTGACAGTCCAAGGGAGCATACAAAGCTATTGGGAATGGTGGAGCTTGGTCAAAGAAGCTAGAATTCCACTGGTCAGCAAGAAAAGAGGAAGCATGAGAGAGAATTCATCAATCTCCACTCTTAAACAGCCATGTGGGATGAGTTGGGTTGTCTGTATTTAAGGCACTGCAAATGCAAGTTTAAGATTGGAATGAGAATAGGGATGCATATCCCTTCCCCATTTGCCCACATACAGTAACTCTACCATAGCTCTACACAAAACACAGGCCAACTTCTGTGAAAAAGAATGGTAATTATTACAGAAAGGGAAGATGCTAAATAGATATTGCTGTTTATTTACAAAGGTGTGATCTCTTTCTCTCTTTTCTCCCCCCCCCACCTCTTTTTTTGATATTATCCACTTTTTATCTTCTATTTTTGTGGACTATTATGGCATCTATTCCAAATCTTACACTTATTTCTATGATCTGAATTTCTCAGAGCTGTTTGCATAGCATTTCCTGATTGGTCAAAGTCACTTAGATGACATGTGATTGGGTCTACATAGTGGTAAATAATAAAGCTATAACTTACCTCTTGTAATTTGTTCTCTACCCTGTTGTTCTACCTTAGCTATTAGAGTTGACTTCTGCTGGCCTCTGTGACTGGGACCTTCCCATCCTCTAGTCTTGTTGGTGTAATACACCATTGGTAGATATTGCCACTGTCCTTCTAGGCCAGGTGTCGGCAACCTTAATCACTCAAAGAGCCATTTGGACCCATTTCCCAGAGAAAACAAAACACTGGGAGCCACAAAACCTGGGTGGGTGTGGCCAACTCAATGTCACTCACTCCCACCGAGTCACATGACCCCCCCCAGCCACGCCTACCCAGGTTTTGTGGCTCTCTATGTTTTCTTTTCTATGGGAAACAGGTATCTCTCTCTCTCTCTCTTCCCTCTCTTTCTCTCTCTCCATCTTTCTTTCTCTCTTTCCCATCTCTCTCCCTCCCTCTCCCTCTCCCCATCTCTCTCTATCTCTCTCCCTTCCTCCCCATCTCTCTTTCTCTCTCCCTCTCCCATCTGTCTCTTTCTCCTTCCCTCTCTCATTGCTCTCTTTCTCTCTCCCTTCCTCTCCCTCCCTCATCTCTCTCTTTCTCCCCTCTCTCTTTCTCCCATCTCTCTCTTTCTCCCTCTCTCTCCCCTTCTCTCCTCTCTCCCTCCCTCTCCCCATCTCTCTCTCCCTCTCCCTCCCTCCTCTCTCTCTTTCGCCCATCTCTCTTTCTCCCATCTCTCTCTTTCTCCCTCTCTCTCCCCTTCTCTCTCTCTCTCTGCTGAGGAACGATCGCCATCCCCGGCGGAGGCTTCCCTTCGGGCGACCCTCCTCCCCCTCTCCCGACTCCCTGGCTGGCTGTGGTGGGGCCAGGAGGGTGTGTGCGTGTGGGGAGACCCTCCTCAAGCAACCGCCAAACCACAGCAAAGCGCAACAAAGGTGCGCATGGAGGGCGGGCGGCCACTCGCTTAAGGAAGGTCTTTGGACATGGCTTCTCTCCTGCCCTAAGGCTCCATCATCGCCTTGCCATGTCCCCTCCCCGCATGAGTGGAGAAGGAGGGGGAGTGGGAGGAGGGTCACCGGAGCCTTAGTGCAGGAGCGAAGCGGCCCTGTACCTGCTTTCGCGCCACATTTGCACGTAAGGCAGCCTTTGCTTCCTGCCGCTTTGGGTTGGAGCTTACACCCTCCCTGCTCGGCCGAAGAGCTGTGGGGGGTGGGGGGGGATGGACACGGCAAGGCGATGGCCCAATCCTTGGGCAGGAGAGAAGTCGCGTCCAAAGACCTTCCTTAAGCGAGCAGCGGCCCGCCCTCCACGCACGCCTTTGCTGCACTTTGGCGCTCGCTTGAGGAGGGTCTCTCCATGCGTGCGCACCCTCTTGGCCCTGCCAAGCCAGCCAGGGAGTCGCAAGACGGGGAGGAGGGTCGCCCGAAGGGAAGCCTCTGCCAGGGGTGGCGATCGTTCCTCAACCAGTGCCGGAGAATCAGTCCCGGCTGCTTTTCCATTCCTGCCGTCGCCCTTACCTTCTCAGGCCAGGTGAGGGAGGGGAGGGCGAGGGGTGAGGACATCCAGGGAGACAGGGAGCCACAGCAGATGGGCCAAAGAGCCACTTGCGGCTTCAGAGCCATGGGTTGCCGACCCCTGTTCTAGGCCTTTTAGGAGCTCTTCTTCAACCAAGTGTTCCACCACTGCTTCTGTCCTCTTAGCACATGTCCTTCTCATGACCAGGCCTTTTCTTCATGGGATTTTTTAATATCTTCCTCTTCCTCTGCATTTAACACACATACTTCTTCTCCTTCTCCAATGCTACCTTGTCTTTTTCATCAAACCCACATAATATCATACTATTCAAGTCAGCTATTCCCTTTACTGGGAGAGTCCTTGAAAATATCAGAAAGATTAAGCCACCAAGTTCAAATTTCTCTTCAGTGTAGGAATTCAAATTAAAATATCCACCAAATATTTCCAGGTTGGGAAAACAGGATCAAAGATATTGTAGGTATATATCAATGCTTTGAATGAATGCTTGATGAAGATACTTCTCTTTAAGTGCCTCAGAAAACAAAAGAAGAACAAAAATCTAACCTTTAATCCTAAGGAACATGAGGGGGAACAAAAACCTTTTCTAGAGGTTGTAAAAAGAGCCCCCTTGACACTTTTAACCAAAGCATCAAGGCAGAGAGTGTCATCTGTGAAACACAAAATGTTTGTCAATGCAGAATACACCTGCTTTTCCTCATAGCTATCAATATTTCAAAGAAAATGCATGGTTACTTTTGAATCAGATAATAGCTTTTTACAGAGTGAGATATATTCAGTTCCAGTCCTGGGTGAAAATGTTGCAGCTATGATCAACACCCTTTGCAAATTGTTATGAATTATTATAATTTTGAACATTGAAAAAATGTCTTTTTTTCTTCTCTCCTAACCTTGCCCTGAAATTCTCTTTTTTAAAAAATAGAATAGATACATTATTAAAAGAGATCAACATTTCTTAATAAGGACGGCATTTAACAAAGAAATCTTAGGCTATAAATACTGTAAATTTCCGCAGCCAAAGGGGCATCTAATCACTCTTACCAGACTGAAATGTGACTCTTTGTGGCTAGTCTTTGAGAGGAAAGATAAACTTCAAATTGTTAACTCATCTCCAGGGACTCATTATTGCCTAGAAATGTTAGATAGACTATTACTTAAATCAGGACAAGAATGGATGTCATCCTAGCAATGAATACTACAAGCTAACAATCTTCGTCCCTAAATGTTATATGGATATATTTGTGTAGCATTCTAAACAGGAAGCATCTCTTCCTTTGTTCCCAAACTCTTGCAAATATAATGGCACAGTTTTGTAATTCAAAAATTAGTACATATACAGTATTACTTGAAAATACACCTCCACTTTATTTCTTCAGTTTATCTCATTGTTTTTTATTGTTTTTATTGTATCATTGTTTCTTCTTCTTCTTCTTCTTCTTCTTCTTCTTCTTCTTCTTCTTCTTCTTCTTCTTCTTCTTCTTCTTCTCTTCCTCTTCTTCTTCTTCTTCTTCCTCTTCTTCTTCTTCTTCTTCTTCTTCTTCTTCTTCTTCTTTTCTCCTCCTCGTCCTCCTCGTCCTCCTCGTCCTCCTCTTCCTCCTCCTCCTCCATTATGTGAAATTAGATGTTCTTGTAATATCTTTTTTCAACATTCAGATAGCATGTTCCTTCCTTCCTTCATTTCCTTTCTCATTGTTAACTGAGTTACAAAAATGTGCATGAATTACAGTACTCCTGTGTTGCAAATAGTTAAATTGTTAGGGAGTACTAGGAAAATCAGGTTCCATGCCCTGATTAATGATATATCCAGATTCTACCCTCAAAGCTTTCTCTGTGTCATCTTTTACCCTTTTCATAAACTAATTAAAACTTCTCATGATGAATGCTTATCACTCTACTAGCCATGGTAGTGCAGTGGTTAGAATGCAGTATTGCAGGCTAACTCACTGCTCACTGACAGGGGTTTGATCCTGACCGGCTCAAGATTGATTCAGCCTTCCATCCTTCCGAGGTTGGTAAAATGAGGACCCAAATTGTTGGGGGCAATATGCTGACTCTGTAAACTGTAAAGCACTGTGAAGCAGTATATAAGTCTAAGTGCTATTGCTATTGCTACTACCTAGTCCCAATTCAAAGCTGAACTCTGAATATCACAGAGAACAACCTATTCACACATACTAAGTACTAGGAGTTTTCTAAAATGTCTCCATGTAAAACAAATATCTACAAGTATATATAGATAAGTATTGTCCATTCACTAGAACATTTAAAGTTCTGCTAAAAATGAGGATTTTCTTTTCCTAATTCTGGGGTGTTAAGAATTTTCTTTGAGTGTATTTTGTAATTCTCAGAACTTTTTCATTTTTGTTTATTCATTACAATGTTGCTGTAATGTCCTTACTTTTTGCAACTCAAGGACATTTATGTATAAAATTCAAGCCATTGTTAAGAAATAATGATTACAAAAGCAACCCAGGTTCACCATCTGTTGCCAAAGCATTTCAGAATAGGGAAGTTTTTACTGCTTTGCCAAATGCAAGGAAGACTGGAGTCCCCTTACCTTCAAGGTGTAGCAAGATAGTGAATAGAACAGGTGAGTTTGGTTATTTTCTATGTTATATCATCCTTACCTGATAGAGGAGAAACTAGTGACAATAGCTCATGCTCTCATCATCACTTATAAACACTACTTCTAATGCACTTCATGTGGGGCCACCTTTAAAGGCTATCCAGAAATTATAAATAATCCAGAATACAGCAGTTTGTGATTTAAATAGCTCCTGACATTAGATGCATGTTATACCTACATTATATTGCAGGTTCCGATTCAATTCCAGGTAGATATAAAATACTTGTCTTAGGACTGATTTGACCAGCTGGATTTAAAGCAGATCATTTAGGACAGTGATGGGTAACCTTTTTGCCGTCGTGTGCCAAAAGCGGGGGGAGTGCGGGGTGGTCACGCGTGCGCATGCCCATACTCATAATTCAATGCGCCCTGCACATACGCGCATGACCCCCTGCACTCCCCCCGTTTGGCATGTGATGGCACAGTGGGCCCGTTTTTCGCCCTCCCCAGGCTCCAGAGGCTTTCTAGGAGCCTGGGGAGGGCGAAAACGGCCTTCCCCACCCCCCCCCAGAGGCCCTCTGGAAGCCGGAAATGGCCCATTTCCGAACTTCCGGTTGACCCGGAAGGCCCAGTTTTCACCCTCCCCAGTCTCCAGAAGCTTTCCTGGAGGCTGGGGAGGGTGAAAATGGCCTCCCCCCGCCAGAGGCCCTCTGGAGGCCAGAAACACCCTCCCAGAGCCTCCGCGTGAGCCCTTTACTTACCTCAAAATGGGCTGCTGGAGACTCCTGGGAGGGGAGGGGTGTGTGGCCAGCTGAAAATCAGCTGGCCAGCGCGCGCATGCGAGCTGGAGCTGATCTACAGCAATGGCTCCTGTGCCGGCAGATATGGTTCCGCGTGCCACCTGTGGCACGCGTGCCATAGGTTCGCCATCACGGATGTAGGACATAGCTCCTTGTATGACATTTCCAGGAAATTAGAGAGCCACTCTGGTCTAGTTGTTAAGGCATCAGCAATAGCAATAGCAATAGCAATAGCAATAGCAATAGCAATAGCAATAGCAATAGCAATAGCAATAGCATTTAGATTTATATACCAGTTCATAGTGCTTTACAACCCTCTCTAAGCGGTTTACAGAGTTAGCACATTGTCATCAACTATCTGGGTCCTCATTTTCCCAACCTTGGAAGGCTGGAAGGCTGAGTCAACCTTGAGCTGGTGAGTAAGCAATACACATTCTAACCATTGCGCCACCAGGCTAGAAAACAGGAGGCCATGACGTCAAGTTCTCCTTTAGCTATGAAAGCCAGCTGAGTGACTTTGGCCCAATCACATTCTCTCAGCCCAACCCAACTGAGCAAAAAGAAGAGGAGGGAAAAGAGGACCATTGGATATGTTTGCTGTTGAGTTATTTGTAAAAAAATAAATAAAAATAAAGGTGGGATACAAATAATTTTTTTTAAAAAAATGGCATAGCCAAAACTGGAAGATGCTACTTCTCTTTTGCAGTGCCAATATTATGAAATGAAGTCATCCTGAGATTAGACCAGCTCTCTTCCTGGTAGCTTTTAAGAAGTTATTTAAAAACACATCTTGTTTTCACGAGCCTTTCAGTAACATCACCTGTGCCTTTTTTCTTATTATATTTCTTTCCCTCTTCGTTTTGTGTCTTTTATTGTTTTTAATATAGATTTTGATTTCTTTTCAATGCTTAAGTGCCTTACATTCATTTCCCCCTTCCTCTTTCTCCTTCCCTCTTGCCCTTCCAATTCCTCTTCCCCTCCCTTTTCATCCAATGCAAGTCTTCCTGCTAAATCTACAGGTAGGTTGCCAGGGAGCTCAGAGGAAGGCCAACCTTCAAGTTCTGCAAGACAAAAATGTGAAATCTGGCTCATTGGCCTGTCAATCAACTCCCTCCTTTTTCAGTTTCCATACACAAAACAAAGAAGAGAAAACAAAGAAGAGAAGTTAAGGCATGGGGAAACAGGTGAGTTTTCTTGAGCTTTCATGGCAAAGGAGAGGACTTTCTAGGGATGATCCAAAGGACTTTTCAAAATGCTGACAATGGCAGGAGAACAAAGGTGCAACGATAAAGGAAACTACAACCTACATTTTTGGAAGATTTTACTCACGCTATGTTTTTGTAAGCAAAGTAGTATACAACTACATTCTCAAAGTACAGGTTTCAATAGAAATGAATGTGAAACGAAACTTAATATATTTAAGAGAATGAAAGTAATTGGAACTGGCTTGGTTAATGAGAATGGAAAAGGAAACATTTCCTTTCCCCACCCAGGAGCTCCTTCTTATACCATGTTCATACCTGTTCTTTCATTTTCTACAGTATTATCCAAAGAACTCTTACTGTAAGTTCCCTTTCCCAAGCTTAATTGTTTAATGGGCTGAGACATTCCTTTCAAAAGATAATCTGTTAGAAAATACATCAGTTGTTTATCATTCAATTAGCCTTCAAATTAGACCTTGAGTGACAATATATTTAATTCCATGACAGGTTAAATACACTTACAAGCACAGTATAACAGGAAAATGGAACAGAATCCTGAGAGAGCTCCACAAACAAACAATTGTGGAGTCTTTCCTTCCTTCCTTCCTTCCTTCCTTCCTTCCTTCCTTCCTTCCTTCCTTCCTTCCTTCCTTCCTTCCTTCCTTCCTTCCTTCCTTCCTTCCCCTCCCTTTCTTAGTACTTTGAGATATTTGGTACTTGCAATATCTGTAAAGTTAGTAATAAATGTCTCCCTAAGTAGAATTTTTTATTCTAAGAACAATCTAGTTCCCCCCCCCTTAATCTGAGATCTGGAATATATATTTTCTCTTTTGTGTCATTATCTGTGTGTCATTTTGTGACTTCTGATGACTGCCTTGACAAGTCCCTGCAGTTTTCTTGGCAAGGTTTGCAGAAGTGATTTGTGATTGCCTTCTTCATAAGGTGAGAGAGAGTGACTGGTTCAAGGGCTCCTAGCTGGCTTTGTTCCTATGGCGAGAATAGAACTCATAGTCTCCCAGTTTCTAGCCACCACATTAACTGTTAACATCAAACTGGCTTATATTGAAATATAATTTACAGTTATATTATATTAAAGAAAGATGCACTAGGATGGATACTTAGAAATGCCCTTCATGGACAAGAACTCTATGTTGTTTAAAAAAGCTGCTGTAGATACCTGGCATTTCCAGATGAAATTCTATTTAAAGCTTACAAAAACACTTAGGGTAGTCTGTAACTTCCCTTGGATTCATCTGCAGCTCTCTGTACATTCTCATTGCTATTCTGACACTAACATTTTGTTCGCTTCAGTTGGTGGGAAATCCCGGGATGTTTGCTTATGTTGGCTATTGTTCTTGCTGATGTCCAAGCTGATTAATCAACCATTGTCCTTGTTCTGATGCACAGGTTTCCCCCAACTCATCATTGCATGTAAGCAAAGGCAATTTCTTGGGCTGATGCCTCCACTTCAGGCCAGAAAAAAAATGTGAAAACTTGCTGGTGATTGCTACTGTGTCCCTACTCCAATGATCTCTATTTTTACGGTAGACGTATCACAAACCCTTTGAAAGCTAGCAGATATCTGAAAGACATTGGAAGACTGAAGGGGAGTTAAACATATAGATCAGGGGTCCTCAAACTTGGCAACTTTAAGACTTGTGGACTTCAACTCCCAGAATTCTCCAGCCAGCTTAGCTTAGCTGGCTGGAGAATTCTGGGAGTTGAAATCCACAAGTCTTAAAGTTGCCAAGTTTGAGGACCCCTGATATAGATGAATTTCTTGGGGATAAGGTCATAGAAGGGCTATGATCAAAGAGGAAATAAAAATTTTAATTTTCAGGTATCCAGAGATTGTCCATCTACTACAGATAGATTTTAAAAAGTCTATCTGTAGAAGATGGTGGGGGAAAACTACGGTGAATTTTGGAATTATTCTGAATCCTGATAATCGATTAGGAAAAAATATTGTTTCTATAGCTAACAACTGTGTTCTTTTTAAAAACATATTTCTTGTTTCATTATTTTTTCAGGGAAAGGATTTTCTTATATATTCAAATATCACTTATCCAATGAAATATGTATTTCAGTTTTTCAGGTAATAACAACCTGAGTAGCCAACAATCCAAACTGGATCAATTTCTTATGTGACAATATATATGATGTGGTACATATGGTCAATAAACCAATAATATGAATAAAAGTAAGAAACATTGGATTGTCTTTGTTTAACTGAAAGAACTGACCAGTTGGGTATTATCACCAATAACAGTAATTTGTACCAATTAACTTAGAACTTTGCTAACACAATCTAATAAAGGATGATTTCTTAAAGATACTAGCATTTCATATACTGAATGTATCAAGTAATCTTGATTTCTAATATGGTACGAGAAGAGATGGCAAAACCTGGGAGTGGAGTGAAAAGAAGGATCAGCCTAGAATCCCTATCCCCACAAATAAACTAAGTCCAACTCCTCTTGAGTGCTCTTGACCCTTATATAACTCTAACCAGGTGCTGACCATTAGATGAGAAGAATCCTCTGCCTGCATAGGCATGATTAGCAATAAATCAGTTTTACTGAACCTTCATGTGTGGACCTGGTTTTTCGCACCTAACGAATATAACTATATTAAATACTCTGCGGTTCTAGACTAGATTTTTAGTCTTGCTTAATTCTATTTGGTCTGCAAATTTGCAATGATTCTCTTAGTATTTATACTGAACTCTTTTTTTGTTTCTGTCACATTCTCTTCCTCTAGCTTTTGCCTATCTCAATCACATTATTACATCATCTTCATTTCATGATCTGTAACACTGTCATTTTCTTCATTATTTGGAATCCTTTTTCTAAACATTCTGTAATTCTTTTGTTTTGGAAGCTACATGGTTTTATTTTGTTTGGGAAATTGTAAGCTATGAAATAATTTTTCTGGTTTGATTATCAAGAATGTTATCATACAGACTAACAAATTGTTCATGAGTCTCAAAAATGACATTTGTGAAGTACTTGTTTTCTCTTTGAGAGACAAATTGTTGAAAACATAGGAATAAAATTAACCAAGACAAAAAAGAAGAAAAAGTGCTTCAGGTTTAATAGAGGCTATACTGAACAAAAAAAAAAAAAAATCCCTGAACAGTGAAAATCTGAAAAACATTTGCTGCATTTTAATAACTTAGATGAAAGACTTACATTTGCAAATTATAGCTCAGCTTCAAAAACTTAACACAGGAAGGCACTAAAGAGTTTGCAAGGTCATATTTCCTAGGGAAAGGTGTAGTTTAGATAATCACTGTTAAGATTATCCCACAATCTGAGCTTTCAACAAAGCAGGTTGTTACATTATCAATTATCATTACATATTAAACCAAATTGCGAATTACAGGAGCCACAAAATGAGCGCCTTTGGAATGAATCAGTTAGGAGAATACTACTTTCAATTGGTCAGACAAAATGCACACGACTGTAGTCATCACAATTTTGTGTCGTTCTTGCTTATTTCTTTCTCTGTTCACTGATGTGCTGATCTGTTTCTGAGGGATAGGTTGGGGAAGAGAAATATTCTTCAGTGGTTTTTTTTTAAACACCTCAGTTCATCTCATCAAATGATTATGGTAAAATGTGATCCAGTCTATTCAAGAAAGAAAACCACAAAGCACTATATATCTACTATGTTGAGACTCTGGAAAAAGTGCAGAGAAGAGCAACAAAGATGATTAGGAGTCTGGGGGCTAAAACATATGAAGAAGGGTTGCAGGAACTGAGTATGTCTAGACTAATGAAAAGAAGAACTAGGGGTGACATGATAGCAGTTTTCCAATATCTAAGGGGCTGCCACAAAGAAGAGGGCTCAAACTTTTATCCAAAGCACCTGAATGAAGGATAAGAAGCAATGGATTGAAACTAAGCAAGGAGAGATCCAACTTAGAAATAAGGAGAAATTTCCTGACAGGTAGAACCATCAGTGGAATGGCTTGCCTTCAGAAACTGTGGGTGCTCCATCACTGGAGGTTTCTAAGAAAAGATTGGACAGTCATTTGTCTGAAATGACATAAGTTCTCCTGCTTGAGCAGGAGGTTGGATTGGAAGACCTCCAAGGTCCCTTCCTGTTATTCAGCATCATGACAGTAGATAGTTTTAAGGTGCTAACTTTTTGCTTTCCATTTCTCCCTTCATCACTCAGAAATTTTTGAAAATGTTAAATGCTCCGGAATGGAACACACTGTAACAAAATGGGCTCAGAAAAAATAAGACTACCCTTCCAAGTTATGTGAAGGTACATTCAGTGGACAGAGTTCCTGCTAAGGTTAAGATGTTTCTAGTTAATTTTCAGGACACCCTCCTCTTTTAACCTTTCAGCTCAAATCCCAATCTTTTATTACAATCATCGATCAGTAAATTGCCATCACATCTTCTTCCATTGGGGGAGTTTCTTTACCCTTTGTAGCATTTGTGACTGACACAATAGAGCAGGGCTGTCAAACTCACGGCCCACGATGCGTCATGTGCTGGCCACGCCCATGCCTGGTTTAGCAAAGGGGGAAAAAGTCCAGATACATCACATGATGATGCCGTGACAACGCAAGTTTGACTCCCCTGCAGTAGAGTGCTAGAGAAGAGGGGAAATTAATTTTCCATCAATTTAATGTTGGAGGTTATCTGTAAGTAGCATCATATTCTTGTTTTAAATTCTTTAATACCTGAATTTTACAACCCATATCCTGAATGTTTATAGTAGAGTGAAGTTAGTACTAAAAGTAATAGTGCTATTTTCATACAATGAACATTTTAGGGGGGGGGGAAATAACGTGCAAAGGCACACCTGGACAAAGAGTCTGCAAAAAATTAATCTTATAAATAAAATGGTGTACCAAGACAAAAGAACTGTTCACCCTGTTCATAAAAATGTATTTTTCAATGGTTACAGCACTGTAGAACAATTGGGCCTCTTACGTAATTTGTTTATGCCAATAGTTATTATTCAAGAAACAGAGTATTTCAAAGAAAAGAACCTGTGCAATGTATATTCAATTAGCTTTCTAAACAATATTGGTATAATTTATAATCCTTAAAAATCTTCTAGAAACTAAGCTATACAAATTTCCAGCTGCTCTTAAGAACAATAAAACAGCTTCAAGTGTATAGCTTAAGTGCAGTTGGCTCTTCATTTCACATGTGTACGATCCATAATGGTAGTAACAAACAAGAACTGGTAGAAAACTGAAACCAAGAGAAGCAACTCTTTTGTGCTAATTGTCCTAGGAAATAAGTAACAACTTTAAAACCAAAACAAAATTGTGAACATTGACAATAAACATGCCATAGATTATGTTTCCTACAGGACAATCTACAGAAACCCAGTTGAGTAGAATTCTCTCCTGGTCACCCTTTCTCCCCTAACTCTGTCCATGAAAGACAAACAAGAGAAAGAAGAAAGGGAAGGAAAGGGAAGGGAAGGGAAGGGATGGGAAGGGATGGTATTTCAATTTTTAGAGCAGTTGCAATCAATTTCTCTCATTTTACCCACCTCGGAAGGATGGAAGGCGGCGTCAACCTTGAGCCGGTTCAGGAGGGAAGAAGCGAGGTGAGGCAGAGGAAGGAAGGAAGGAAGGAAGGAAGGAAGGAAGAAAGAAAGAAAGAAAGAAAGAAAGAAAGAAAGAAAGAAAGAAAGAAAGAAAGAAAGAAAGAAAGAAAGAAAGAAAGAAAGAAAGAAAGAAAGAAGAAAGAAGTGGCAGATATCCAAGGAGCCTAATGCATGGTACCCTTCATAAGCAAGAAATCAGTTTGATTCAGTACATCATCCTAAATTCAGTGTTATAACATATAGGAATGTTCCTTTTACACATCTCTCTCTCTCTCTCTCTATCTCTTTCTCTCTCTCTCTCTCTCTCTCTCTCTCTCTCTCTCTCTCTCTCTCTCTCTCTCTCTCTCTCTCTCTCTGGGTGTGTGTGTGTGTGTGTAGATGTGTGTATTTTCCTATGAATAAAGATGTGGGGGAGGAGACTTTTCCCTAACTTCTGGGCTTTAAGCCTGAAGTGGCAATAATATGCTCGAGCCTGCCCCAACCTTGGCCTTCATGCTGCTCCTCTTTCTCCACTATGTGATGAAAAAGAGATCTTCAATTCAAGTTTCCTTTCAAGCTCAGCAGGTGAGACAGAATGACAAAACCGAGTGATACAGAGAAAGTGAGAGGAAGAGCAAAGAGCAAGATGAGCAGGAGTGAGTGAAAGAGAGCAAAAGAAGAAACAAGATCAACCGTGGATCATTTGCAGGATGGGTGGATATTGTAACCCTTGATCCCTAAGAAGAGTGGGGGTTTCCTAGTAAAACAGGACAAGTAGAAAGCCTGTGTCCACCTCACCAACTGGACCTGAACTTTGCTGGTCTGTCCATCAAACCACGACTCCTTCTGCCATCTCAGTTCTACACTACCTTACGGAGAGCAACTGAACATTGTTTTTCTACCCAACTGCTTTCTTCAACTTCTCCCATCTTAAAGCTGTGAAGATAGTAGCACTCACTGGCTTCATATTAAAAGAGACTAGAGATTGGTGGTCAGGACAGAGCAAATTATGCCAGCATAATTTGTGGAACCACACAGATTTGAAAAAAGCATCATAAACCAGGTGTCTGGATGCATCCTGGGCAGGGGTGGGTTCCTCCCGGTTCGGACCGGTTCTCCCAAACCGGTAGCGACCCGCTGGTGACGTCACGATGATGTTAGCGATCCGGTTCGGTCGGTGCCGGTCCGTGGGCGCCACCATCTTTTTTTTGAATTTTTTTTTATTATTTTTATTTTTATTTTCCTTCTGAGCATGTGCAGAAGCTGAGTTCCGGCACTGTGCATGTGGTCGCCATCTTGTTTTTGGCTTTTTAAATTATTATTATTTTCAGATTTTTTGTTACTGCACATGCGTGTGTGTGAAGCGTGCACGTGCCCACATGGCGCGCCCACATGACGCAGGAGGGAGCGAACTGGCAGTGAGGTAAGTTGGAACCCACCCCTGATCCTGGGAAATGGAGAACAAGGTTATGATATTGAACTAAGACAATGCAATTACAATCTCTGGGGTTGTTTTTTTGATGTAAACTTAGTCACAATAAAATGTGTTCTTATCTACTTTTTGAAAAAAAGATAAAATCATTGTGATCTAACTCAGTTCTTTTGAATAATGGAAAATATTGTTTAAAATACATTTGAGAATTTCCAAATAATTATGTACAAAAGAACTTAGTCAATTTGAGTTTAAGAACAAGAGTTTTAAGAGTCTGCATGATTTGGCATGAAGTTGCTGTCCTTTTTAATGCTTAAGGTTTATATGTACTATACAAAACACACAAAATCTCTTGATTCAGACTAAGCAAATACTGGAAAATCAGTCTGCATTATTGAACTGCCCTTTGATTAAGAGAAGATAGAATAGAAAAAATATTGACAAGCTGTACTGTAAGACATCTCTCTCTCTCTCTCTCTCTCTCTCTCTCTCTCTCTCTCTCTCTTTCTCTCTCTCCCTCTCTCACTTCCTTACNCTCTCTCTCTCTCTCTCTCTCTCTCTCTCTCTCTCTCTCTCTCTCTCTCTCTCTCTCTCTCTCTCCCCCTCCCTCCCTCCCTCTCTCTCACACACACATATCATATGTGATGTTGAATTAGTACAACAATGAATCACTTAGTAAGAAACCAATATAGATGCAGTAGGCTCTTTACTTATTGCTTATAGAAAAAAGATTTTAAAAAAAACACAATTGTTTAAATGTATTAAGGTTGCCACCTTTTGACCAAATGGGAAAAAAAGGAGTGGAAATGTATTTTAAAAACTGGTTGTATGGCTGCAGTGATATTTATTTAAGTAGAACTATGAACACACACATACAGATATGTGTGGAACCAGAACAATTAAATCTCAAAAAAGAAAAAAATACATTCAAATGCTGAACTTCAGCAGACTCTTATAAGATCTAATTATTATTTCATTGGCATCCTAACACAAACATATGAAAATACTGTGGGAAATGGATAACCATGCACTCATCAGTGGTATTTGCATAACTGTGGATGTTCCATTTCTTTTTACTCTTGTGGTCTTCTTGCTATTAATACCTTATCAACCACAGTAGTAAAATTGAAAGACCAGATGGCAGAGCAGTAGTATGGGGCTAGACCTATACTGGAAGGGGAACACAGCTCTTTGGAGATGTTTTAATCTGGTATCATGAATATGCATGAGACATAGTGAGATTGTTGGTCCACTGTAAACCTTTTCATACCAGTGAATGAAACATAAGGATCCCAATCAGAAGAGCCAGTCCAAGTTGAATTTGGGAAGGGATGGACATCAATGGGCATCAGCTGAAAAGCAACTTAAAACCTGTAACTGTTAAAAGGGCTATTTCTACCTAGTATCTGTGCACCAGACATAATCTGCTCCATAATTCCACTCCTGAACCGTGTGATCTCACTGCATTGTTTTTTTTTTCTGTGAGTCAGAACAATTGCTTGATCAGTTGTAGTGTTGAAACTGCAGAAAAGTTATTACAATATTTCCCCATGCAGCCCTGCAGTTCTAGAGAACTCAGGAGCTGTTCGTTCTCCCATAGGCATTAATTCCAGTTTTTTCCAGCTGCCAGCTACTTTATCTCCCTGTCTAGAGATACCTACAGCACCTACAGCAATACTTTCAATGCTCTGAGGTTGGCGAAAATTAAAAAAAAAACATGGATCAGCTCAAAATTGCCTTTAAAGAATTGGAAAGCTGAAAGAGGGATGATTTGGAAGTTCTCTTGGTGGTGCACACTGCGATGCTAATAAGTTTTAGTGAGATAACTAATATGATTGTTAGTATTGTTCAGGTGATTATCCAAATTATTCTGGTGCATAATGTATCTTGGAACAACAACAAAAAAACTCCAACTAATTTTGATTTGATTTAATTTACTCTCACATAACTTGAAAGGGCTGACAAAATAAAATGTATTCCGGCAATCATAATATCTAATCTACTATTTTTAAAAAGAGAAAAGCTTGTTTTCTAAGCCGTCCCTCAATAAGATGGATGCACAATTTAAACATCTGCATTTTCCAGCAGAAAACAACAATTGTACTTCACATTCACTTGTGAGATTCCCTGGGTACCGACAACTACTAGCAGGAGAAAGAAATGCCTGCCTTATTGTTAGGAATTTGCCTTTCTACTTCTCTTTTTAAAAATGTAGAAAGCCTCTTTATTTTTAATAATTCAGATGCTATAAAAGAAGATGTGCCCTTGTCGCAGGAGAAGGATTGGGGAAAGTGTTAGCACAAATGCCTTGCACATTATCATGCCATCAAAGGGACTAACGGAGGAACACAGCAATTCCTTTGAAGGTGTCCATGCAAACCTATGGAGAAACAGATGACATTCTTGAATCCCCAATGAAGTCATTATGATCAGCGATACTCTAATGAATACCAAATATACCCATAATGAGAGGACCTTAAGCATTATTTTAATCAATTATGTCACAATAGTGTGGGAGTATATCAACAGCACTTATAATCTGGATGCTCTAGTTGGAAAATATAAATGTCTAATTAACATACTTCGTTGTTTCGACTCCTGTCACCGCAAAAGCAAGGAAATTACAATAGTTTCAGGATGTTTTCCCAAGACAGGATGAAAAGGCCTGATGGGATCTTTTCATCATCTTTTAATGACCCAATAATCCCTTGCGGGGTGGAGTCTGGGCAACTGAATGGAGCTGAGTGATTACTGGCCGGATGCCCTTCCTGTCGCCAATGCGGAGTTATATTCAGCAGAAATATTCTCATCGTGCCCAGAATGAGAAATATCTGCCTCTACCTAGGATTGAACTCACAGCCTCCTGATTGTGAGGTGAGAGCTCCACCTCTAGGCCACCGCATCACTCCTGCTAGGATCTTTTGTGGGGTTTAATTTGGTCTGAATGATAAGAATCCAGTTGAGCAGTGCATTGAGGAGGGCCTGCGTACTAGGGCTCCAATATTTGATGGGTTGCCATAAAGAAGAGGAGGTCAACCTATTCTCCAAAGCACCTGAAGGCAGGACAAGACGCAATGATGGAAAGTAGTCAAGGAGAGAGCCAACCTAGAACTAAGAACAATGAGAATGTGAACGTAGAGTGTCATTCCACAAATAACAGTTCAGTACAATGTGCCTTACATTGTTAGACCGGTTATTAATTTAGATCAGGAAATCATCATAAAAAGGAGTTCAAAATAGTGCATGTGGCCTGTGAGATCTTTTCTTGCAATCTTTAGAACCCCTCAGATCATCATTTCTGAAAATCAAAGTCAAAGGTTCCTGTTATTTTGACATAAGGAAACAGGTGAAAACTGTAAGATAAACCACAAATAGCCAGATAACTATTTTTAAAAATCCAACATTCCCTCATAGTCATAAAGACCTCTTGATCCAGGAATAGGTGCAATGAGCACACAAGATGAATTTGTACAAAGCCAGTGGAACAGCTTGCCTCTAGAAGTGGGGGGTGCTCCATCACCAGAGGTTTTTAAGAAGAGATTGGAAGCCCTTTATCTGAAATGGTACAGGATCTCCTGCTTGAGAAAGGGATTGGACTAGAAGTCCTCTAAGGTCCCTTCCAACTCTGTTATTCTATTGTTATTCTGTTATTCTATTATTTTGTAACTTAGCTTAGAGATGGTGGCCGATAATCAGGAAGGACAGCAGAGAATGGGGCAGGAGCAATTATGCCGGCCAATAGTAGACTTCATGCTGCTGTGGGGAGTGAAAAAATAACTTGTGACCATTTTTCACACTTATGACCTTTGCAGCATCCCTGTGATCATGTGATCAAAATTCAGATGTTTGGCAACTGGTTCATATTTATGACAGTTGCTATGTCCCAAGGTCATGTGATCATTTTTGCTTCTAACTAGCAAAGTCAATGGGGAAGCCAAATTCATTTAACAACCGGGTTACTAACTTATCAACTGCAGTAATTCAGTTAACAACTGAGGCAAGAAAGGTTGTAAAATAGAGCAAAACTCACTTAACAAATGTATCACTTAACAACAGAAATTTAGTGCTCAGTTGTGGTCGTAAGTCAAGGACTACCTATATAGGTCTCCTGTGAGAGCAGGGGGTTGGACTAGATAACGTCCAAGGTCCCTTCCAATTCTGTTACTATTAAATATTTCACATGCCTGTGGTTTGGGATTACCCAAGTGCTAACCTAGCACTCTATTCTTTTTGTTCTGTTTCAAGACATTGTACTATTGTCAGAAGTGTAGTTAAATGGGTGGCAGTAATGGCCTTTAAGAAGAGTTGGGTCAACCCTGCAATAATGCTGTTAAACCAGGACAGTTCACAACTTCATTCTATGGTTCAGTTTTAGCATAGAAGAAACAGTCAACAGTCAAAGCAGATCTGTATTTAAGACCCCTTGCCAGAGAAACTCAATGCCAGAACAAGACAGTTGCATGTTAACTCTAGGGTTGAGGTGAGAGATTAAGATCATTTATATTTTTCCACACTGAGTAGAAAAAGCATTTTAAAAAAAAATCATCAGACTGTAATTAGACATTCTCTGTTCTACAAGATCAAATGTATTGGGCTGTAGCTTCTATCCTTCTCAATCTATATGGTATAACCATGCTAGTTGGGGATTATGGGAACTGCGATCAACACAACTGGAGAAGGCCAGATTGAAAAGGCTGCCTTAAACCTTGAATATCCCAGGATAAATATTAAAGCTCTGTTAGGTCTATTTATTCCATAAAATTGCAAGTAATTTTCCCTAGGCTGTTTTTAGGGGGGGAAATCCTAACTCCAGGATTATTTTCAGTGTAAGTAATAAATAATATTTCTTACATGGTCAGATAGAAAATATAGCTCCCTTAAGCCTTGCTTAAAGAAAGTTACTTTGCTAGAACTGGCTTTTGTATGGTTCTGTCTGTGATGATTATATGCAATTATTTTTTAACAATTTCTTACCAAATCCCATAAGGTAGTGATTAAAACTTGAAAGCTTTTAGAAGGCAAAAAAAGGAGAAAGAAAATATTAAAAAGTTTAATCAAGTGCTTTGAGCTCCGACTGCTTCATTTCTTCCCCCGAGTCTGTGTCTTCTCAGATTCCAGAAGAAAACAACCAAATCCTATTTCTTTTGCAGTAGACTGTTTCTTTTTTTTAATAAATAAATAAATAAATAAATAAAATGGCATATTTCTAATATTTGTTGTCTTCATCCAAACTCAAAGGATTCTGACACATGTTGTAATAGCATTCTGTCTTTGTGATGTACAAAAAGCTTTCCCCAATGTGTTGCTCCTGGACTCCTGGATTTCATAATTCCTACACAGGGTTGGGAAATAGAAGAATTCTTGTCCAATACATTTAGAAGACATTTGGCCAAGAAAATCTTCACAGCTATACAGCCAGGATGTGAGAAGAGAAGCTACAAAGTCTACAGAACAGGCAGATCCAAATATTTAAAGCATTTCCTTGACAATAACCTATAGTAGATAACTAGCTCAGGGCTGAATTGAGGTTCCCTATGCCACTTTTAAACGAAATGAATTAATTCCATGAGAAACTGAGGGGAGCGAAAATCACCACGACTTGGTTATGAAGTGGGTGGCTGATTGTCTTTTTTACTTTTAACGATTTCCTTTGCTTGTTGCAACACAACTGATTTCTTCTTCCACCTTCTTTCTTTGCAGGACACACACCATGTTCCTCTGATTCCAAAATGTGACACAACGGTCACCGATCAGTCTGTGGACAAAAAGGAGATGGAGAAGAGCTTGCACATATTGTACCACTGCCCATGTGAGTGGGAGTACTTTGAAAGTTTTTTAAAAAATACATTTTAAAAGAATGAAAATGATAAATGTCCTACTCCTTTTCAATTTTCTGATTTCTAGTCATTCTCTTCCGTGAACGTAGAGTGTCATTCCACAAATAACAGTTCAGTACAATGTGCCTTACATTGTTAGACCGGTTATTAATTTAGATCAGGAAATCATCATAAAAAGGAGTTCAAAATAGTGCATGTGGCCTGTGAGATCTTTTCTTGCAAGCTTTAGAACCCCTCAGACCATCATTTCTGAAAACCAGAGTCAAAGATTCCTGTTATTTTGACATAAGGAAACAGGTGAAAACTGTAAGATAAACCACAAATAGCCAGATAAATATTTTTAAAAATCCAACATTCCCTCATAGTCATAAAGACGTCTTGATCCAGGAATAGGTGCAATGAGCACACAAGATGAATTTGTACAAAGTTGTTCTCTGAACAGGAATTGAGAGTCTAGGACCGTGATGGCGAACCTATGGCACGCGTATCTGCCGGCACAGGAGCCATTGCGGTAGATCAGCTCCAGCGTGCATGCGCGTGCTGGCCAGCTGATTTTTAGCTGGCCACACACCCCTCCCCTCCCAGGAGTCTCCAGCGGCCCATTTGAGGTAAGTAAAGGGCTCGCGCAGAGGCTCTGGGAGGGTGTTTCTGGCCTCCAGAGGGCATCTGGGGGGTGGGGGGACGCCGTTTTCACCCTCCCCGGCCTCCAGGAAAGCCTCTGGAGCCTGGGCAGAGCAAAAAATGGGCCTTCTCGTCCCACCGGAAGTTCGGAAACAGGCTGTTTTCGGCCTCCGGAGGGCCTTTGGCGGAGTGGGGAAGGCCGTTTTCGCCCTCCCCAGGCTCCTAGAAAGCCTCTGGAGCCTGGGGAGGGTGACAAACGGGCCCACCATGTCATCACGTGCCAAAAACAGGAGAAGTGTGGGGGGTCACGTGCGCATGCGCAGGGCACATTGAATTATGGGTGTGGGCACGTGCACACGTGACCCCCCTGCACTCCCCCCGCTTTTGGCACGCGATGGCAAAAAGGTTAGCCATCACTGGTCTAGGAGGATCCTGTTAGAAGAAGTTACAATGAAGATCTCTGAACCCAAGGTACTCTGCCTTGCTAGGGTTGAGCCTCTTCTTCCCCATAACCTCATAGACACTAAGGTTGAGATATAAAATTGGGTGACATCAACATACTAATGATACCTAACCCCATAGTGATGGATGATCTCACTCAAAGACCTCATGTACATGTTGAAGAGAAACGTGGAAAGAATCAAACTTTGAGGCACCTCACAAAGCAAGATCTAGATATCTTCTACCCCTTCAGCACTGATTGCAACCAACCCTGAATGATGGATGAGATGTATTGCACTTAAGTCCTTGAATCAGTTCAGAAAAATAACATAGTCAAAGATACTGACAACTCCTAAGATGTCAAGAATAGTCAGGATAGATGCAGTGCCCACATCTTGGTCCAGTTATAGATCATCCATAAGCAGAAACAATGCTGCCTTGGTGTTTTGCCCAGGTCTGAAACCAAACTAGGAGGGGTCTGGATAGTCTGCTTCCTTCAGGACCCTCTGAAGCTGCAATCCAACCACATTTTCCACAACCTTCACCAAAAAACAAAAGTTGTAGACTGTGGACAGAGGATATTCAAACCACTGGGTCCAATGATAGCTTGAATAGGGGACAGACCACTGTTTCCTTCTATACCTCAAGTTAAGCCCCTGGCAATAAAAATACATAGAGTAATAATAAAGTATTGAACAACAAATTTACAATCCTTTTATGACACTCATCACCTACCATGTGAGGAGGTTGCCTTCTTCACCTTAATGATAGAGCTGCCAGTATCTCAGAATTAGGCCTTTTCTAGATCTTGCACTTGTTAACTTTTAACAGGGCAAAACTGTTATATTGAAAATATGCTTTGCCCTTTGGCTACAAATCTTTATTATGCCCCCATTCAGAATGCTTTTCTAAAATTCATTTGTTCAAATCACTTTCCATACTCTTCAGAGTATATGTCACCAGGCTTAAAGAGATGACAATGGAATTGAAATGCAGAAAGAAAAATCAGCGAAGCCATTAAAAAATGGAAGGAAAAGCATTAGTAGGCCATGTATGGCCAGCCTCAGGTCCAGGGCTGCAAAGAGGTTGATTCCTCTCTGATGACTTCTATAAATGAATGGCTTATTTCACTGATAGGGCATCATGGTGGCTCAGCAATTAAGACGCTGGGCTTGTTGGCTGGAAAGCCAGCAGACCAGGTTTGAGACCGGAGCGCCAAGTGACAGGGTGAGTTCCTGTCCTCGCTCCAGCTCCTGCCAACCTAGCAGTTTGAAAGCAGGCAATGCGAGTAGATAAATAGGTACCACTACGATGGGAAGGTAACAGCACTCCAAGACGCCATGCTGGCCACATGACCATGGAAATGTCTTCAGCAGCACTTGGTCAATGGCCTTCAAATGGAGATGAGCACCACCCCCTATAGTCATCAAAGAGTGAAATCCATAGGAACTCCTTTATCTTTTTTTTAATTTCACTAATTGTTAAACTCCCTTCCTTATAGTCAAGAAAGAGTTAATCCGCGAAAGAAGAACCCAAGAGTTCTGATTAGAAGTGTGCACTAGAAGGAAGGTAAATGGTATTTATTAGATATGTATTAAACATTTGTTTCTCCCCCCCCCCCCTTTTTTTTTTTTTTTTCTTTCTTCCCTTCCCTTCCCCCCCCCACCCCCCCCCCCCCCTCCTTTTTTTTTTTTTTTCCTGTGCAGAGAATGGACACTTCTCTCTTTTGTGAAGGGGAGGGGGTTTGCATCTGTTCACCATTTTGGTAACTGACACCACTTCCACCAGTATGAGAAGTCACTCTCACAATGTCATGGAAGAGCTTCTCGCTGTTTTGAGGATGGAAGCCAATTAAAATTTGTGCATAGCCCTTAAAGTAGGCACATCACAGTTAAAAGAAAAAAAATGCTCCCAATTCCAGCCCAAACTCAAGTCCTACTGATATGTATCATCCACTTAGTATAATCCTTGTCTGCAATGGACTCATAATTCTCAGATGACCTAACTGGAGCAATTTTTAATTAGTAACTCAGAAAATGTACATTCCTCAGAATTAAAAAAAAAAAGGATCTTATTTACTCAAGAGTCCTTCTTAGCAATATATTAAAGTCAAACATTGGTTATTTGGCTTATTTGGTCCAAATGCAACTGTTGCATCTGAGATTTAAAACAATTACATTCTGTGGGTTGGGGTACCTTTATAGGACATTAATGAAAGTGATATTATTTCTCTATAACCTTTGGTATAATAAGTTTGAATATGCTATGTTGCTTAACCAATGGAAGATTGCATTAAACAATTTGAATTGAATTTTGTGCTATCTTAAAATGATAATACAGCCAGAGGAGGAGGAGGAGGAGGAGGAGGAGGAGGAAGAAAACTCACATTACAGGGTTGTTTTTGTAGGGAAAAAGAAGAAGAAAAAATATTTTATATAATATTTCACTGTCGTCTTGTTTATAAAAATAGTAAAGGTGAGGTTTAAAAAAATCTAATCTAAAAAAGAGGAAGAGGTGAGGGAAGAAGGAGATTTTGTATTCAGGAAGGGATTTTTACAACTACCCTGCTCTTGAAAATGCTCTTAGAAATTTTATGTTAGTTTGTAGTTTAATGTTTGATTCTGAAATTTAATAAAGATATATGTTTAAAGGAATTAATCTATATGCTTTGGCCTGGTCCTTTATTATTGCTGCATTTGGCTTTTAAACAAGATTTTGGATGCAAATGCTGTATATGAAGGACACAAAACTCATTGCTTAACAATGCATTGCAATGCATTGTTAATATGTGCTCTTTAACAACATTTGAGTCTTTTTTCATAAATTGGCAAGGAAGACGAAAATTGTGGGACAGAAATATTTTGAGAAAGATTATGGCATTTTTTTAATAACATCATTTCCAGTCCTTTTCTCTAGTCTCCCTTTTTAACAATTACTATGCTTAGCCATTCTGAAGCTGCATTGATCCTTTCAATGCTACCGCATATTGATATTTTTCTTTTATTGATTTGTTTCACCTAAAAATATAAAATATTTGCTATAACCACGTTGCATTATTTTGACCAGACTATTCAATAACAGATGTATGTGATGTTATGGGTATCTTGAGGAGGAGGGGGAAATTTCAAAACCATTGTTATGATGTACAGTGACTATTACACTTGAATAAGGATACAAAGATGTATTTGCGTCCTGACACACGTGTTGTCATTTCGGTATAATCTCAGGTGATGCTTGGGTGTGCCATAAGCTCCATAAAAGATGTCTTTCTCCTGGAAAGTTGGATCCTACTTAAGGGCTGATATCTCCAGCATTGAGGCTTCTGCCCTACAGCATCTGCTTTCAGAGTAAAAGGGCAGCAAAATACATCCACTATGAAATATATGCCTGAAAGTTGCAGGTTGGAATTCTGCAGTGTTAACCAAGGGCTACGTCCAAATCAATAACATTGTATTTATTTTGAAGTAAACTTGCATAAAATTTGATATTTAAGGACAACTTGCATAAAACCGGATATTTAAGGAAAATTCAAATGTAGGTAGACAAATTCACAAAATGTGTGCTTGTGTATATAAACACACACACATATACACATACAAACACTACACTATACACTAGATCGGGGTGGGCAATTAATTTTCTCCAGGGGCCACATGAGAAACTGGAACTGTTGTGGAGGGCTAAATGAATAGGCCTATGAAGGTGCACAGGCATGCACAGACTGTCAGGGTTACATATGTAAACTGGGAAAAAAATAATAGTCGCATTCAAAATAAAGCAACCCACACAGACTGTACAGGAACAGCCAAAGGACCAGAAGTGGCCCAGGGCCTGTAAAATGCCCAGGTCTGCACTACACAATGCAAACATAATTATCATCTATCAACACCGACCTTTCTTTCTTTCTTTCTTTCTTTCTTTCTTTCTTTCTTTCTTTCTTTCTTTCTTTCTTTCTTTCTTTCTTTCTTTCTTTCTTTCTTTCTTTCTTTCT